>JAGDQP010020937.1:1997-32482 GCA_022664845.1 Lepisma saccharinum | reverse complement strand
CAAAGGTTTATAAGGAATTGACTTTTCTTATCGTCTGAAGGCCCTTTCAGGTCTTAAGGTTAAAAAAAAAGCAAGGAAAAACTGATTTTCTTAAATTTATTTTTTCATCCCATTTCCCGAATTTTTCGTGAAGTTTATACCAATGCCTTCTTTTGCTTATGATACTGACAACAAGGTCTCACTGATTTCTCTGCTAGTATAACATGTACGCAGTGAATCAAGAATGAAAACATGGATATGTAAAAATACAAGTTGTTTACATTCCTTTCTCTTTAGTTCACAATGGTCCGTGGGGTCTTCAAATCTTTCAACGTTAATTTAACTTATTTCCCGATGTCACGCAATGATGAAATTTGCACAGCGACGTAAGTCAGGCGACAATACAATATTCTATTGTTACATTCATATAGTTTTATATTTTTAAAGCAAAATAAATACTAACCTGCAATGATCTGTCGTTTGACTGGTTGCAGAACCCTTTAGGATTTGGGACAGGAAACATTAGCTTGAGAAAAACTATACGAACACAGAAATAACTAAAAAATATAGACATACTTTTCTTATACAATTCGTACTAAAAGTGAAAAATCATTTTGTTTATGAATGACTAAAAAGAAAACCATGGGATGCGCCAATTCAAGAACTTATAAAGTGACTGTATATGAGAGCGCACGCTTTTCTTTTTAGTCATGCATAAAAAATATTTTTCACTTTTTAATACATATTGTTTTTTAAAAAAAGTATGTCTTAAAAAGTATTTTTTATTATTTCTTTTTTTTTACTCACATCGCTTTGAGCAAAAAGAAAATCTGAAGTAACTACTGAAAGGTTATTTCTAAAGCATCACATTTCATAGAGGTGTCTGGTAGGTTTACTGTAATCAAAATAATCTTGTCCGTACAAGGAAAACATACGACACTAGGAATTTTGAAAGGAGTGGAAATTTCATTACAAGCAAAAATTTATCTTTTATACCGCAATTTATCCTTATATAGATATACGTGGCAAGGCTACTTAATTTATATACTCTTATTCCATATTATATATAAAAAAAATCCCATCCAAATAGCCATAATAAATTAATTAAGGATAAAAAAAATCACTATCCAACTCAAATAACAGGCCGTAGCTGTGAAAGTACTGTAGCTATTGAAACCAAATCTGTCTCATATTATAGGCAATATAGCGTAGATTATAACAGTTTTTTATTTTATCAAAAAATTCCTATCCAAAAGGCCACAATAAATGATTTCTCACCATCTCTTAAGAAATTACCTATGCGCTATCCGCCTGTGACGTAAAGGAGGCGTGGTTTCCGAAGGGACACGAGCGCACTCCGAAGTTCAGATGAACAGCCCCTGCGGAGGCTGACTCGCAACAGATTTTATTTCAATTAACTCTTCATCGTTCCGGTCAGTGTTCCATGTTAAATTGAGCTGTACTTCTGCTGAAGACATTTGATTGTTCACGGATGAAACATGACATCTTCTTTAAAGCACATTACAATTTCGTATCCAAAATAATGGACGCTACTTTGCTATGACTATTTCCCTTAGTTTTTGATTTACTACCATTCCTCCCCATGTATATCGTACATAGTATAGCTGTATGTATGTGTATTGGTCAGGCAGCAAGAACTATCGCAATTAGAATTAACGATCACAAGCTACGCTGAATGAAGGGTCGGGCCTGGCAGAAACGTTGGAGTATATCTGGAGAAGTAATTTTATTTCCGAGAGACAGAGATACTACACAAATACAGAGATTATTTAGAGAAAATTTATAACGGAAGCATTTACAATAACCATCAATGAACAAAATTCAACACGAGAGACATTAATTATAAATTTAATCAAATTAAAAAAAAAAAACAACGATGGAAAATTTCAAATGTGATTCATAAAATTTCTGACATTATCGGAAGACCGGTCGGTGAAATGATAAAAAGGATTTTATAAATAATACATCAAGTAAAAATTCCCTAGCACCAAAACGAGTTGATTCATACTCGGAATTTCCTACCCGAGTGTTTGGTCTTGTCATCGGGAGGACCCTGGTTCGATTCCAGGTGCCGATCATCCTACATTTCCTGGTTATCTTAGGTCACACCAGGCAAATGCTGGTTGGTACTTTGAGTAAGGTCAGGCCGATTTCTTCCAAAATCCTTTCCCTTGTTCTTATTGTTAAATATATATATATCCAACTGCGAAACTTGGACATTGAATGCACAAACGACTCAAAGATTGAGAGTCACACAAAGAGCAATGGAGAGGTGCATGCTAGGAATAACCAGGAGGGACAGGAAGACAAATGAATGGATTCGAACACAAACAAAGGTAGAGGATGTAATCAAGACTGCGAAGAAGCTGAAATGGAAATGGGCCGGTCACATAGCTAAACGAACAGATGGAAGGGGGATGACAAATGTACTACAGGATTCCTAGAGAAAAGAAACGACCGAGACGACGTCCAAATGTAAGATGGGTAGATGAAATCAAGCGTTTTTGAGGATATCAGCAGACCGATATATGTGGAAAGAAAAAGGGGAGGCCTTCATCCAGCAGTGGATAGAAAACGGCTGAATATGATGATGATGATGATGATGATGATATATATATAGCCAGTGTAAAATGGCCGTAATGGGACTTTATCTGAAGATTTTTAAATAAAAATAAATACATTCTGTTGTTTGTTTGTAGTTTGAAGTTTAAATCCAAGACAAACAAGTTCAAAAAGAAGATTCGCAGGAGAAAATAAAATTGCATGCCCCCCTTATTATGTTCAAATGAATTTGTCTTTGTATCTCGAGTCTTGTTTGCAACATGAAGACATAGCAGACTTTTTTTTTTCCTTATTTGCGGGGTTCTTACAGTAAATCAGTCTGTTATGAATAGGGTTCGGATAGTTATGCATTTTGCATATTGCATATGCAAATGTATATTCAAACGATTGTTTGGAAAATGCATATACAAATCCCTTTTATAAATATGTTGTATATTTCAGAGCCAAAGCCGCTACAACCAAAGACCTAAATAATGGATGATGTGAGAAATACGCTGAGCATGCTTGAGGATTCTGTATACTAAGAAACGGGCGCGTAGCCACAACGAGGATCCAAGGGGGTCGGACCAGCGCCAAAATTCAGATTTCAATGTAAAATTAGCACACATCCCAAGACTGGATCCCCGAAAGAAACTGGTGAGCCCCCTCCGGAAGGAAATTCTGCCTATAGAAGTTAAATACGACACATGGATAGTCTGCAGAATGAGCTTGAGTTTTATGTGTCAGATATTGTTGTCCTTAAATGTTGTCCAATTGTATCTAGCGAAGTAGAACGAGTTTTTCGGTATACAAAACATCCTTTCCGAAAATAGAAGTTTCAAGTTCGAAAACATAAGACACCATTTGGTCAAGCGCAATCTTCATATGTAAATAGTGTTGTTTTCATTACATTAAAAAAAAAGCGGTATTTCTGTATGTGGACAATTTTAGAGTGGAAATATTAAATACATCCATTTTTGCCATGTTAAATTATCTGAACTAAATAAAAAATGAAGGTCAGTAAACATGAAGGATTTTGCAATAACTGGAATAAGGCGTTTCTTTAAATGACTATCAGTCTCTTATAAGCTGAGATTTGAGTTTTAATGGATGGGTTGTGACTTTAGAAATCATTCACATACTTCAAATTCATAACAGAAATAAAACTTCGTAAAACATGACAGACTTCACCTGTCGCATGTATCACCGATCTGAGTGAAATCCCTATCACAACGGATCATTCATTCTTAGATAACATTTATCTTACATCTTTTAGACTGCAAATCACGGTGCTCTTTAGAGCATAATATTTACTCTATCCAAGTCTATAATACAGTAGATTTCGGCATTATGATATGGGAAATACGTATGTAAAAAATAAGGTAAAGCTATCCCCTATGAGATGCGCACGCACAGTGAGCGGCGCATGTGGAGGTAGCGCCGTTATATTATATTAAGCTTTTGCGATAGAAGATTTCTGAATGTTTTAAAGTTTTATAAACGCGAAAATTGAATGAAATTGTATATATGTCACTGATGTCTGTGTAAGAAATTTGCTTAAAGAGTCAAAGAAGGTAAAGTAAACGGTTTTCAATTCATAACATCTTATCTTTTTAATGTTGTGTTTATTTAATACTATAAAAACTTACCTAATTAATTTTTATTATAAGCGGACTTTGGTTACTTCGCTAGAGTGTACACTCTAGGCCGAAGTAATATAGTCAAGTGTCGCTCCACCTCCCGTCCGAGGTACCTACAAGCGGACATCTTGACTGTTCATTGGAACTATATACTACTGTTATTAGGAATCAGCCACTAGGGCTGTCAAAAATATTGATATAGCGAAATCGGTATTTGGAAATACCGAAAATTCGGTATCACCAATAGCGAAATATCGATATACCGAAATACCGAAAATTCGGTATCACCAATAGCGAAATATCGATATACCGAAATACCGTTGTACCGAAATATCGATATACCGAAATACCGTTGTACCGAAATATCGATATACCGAAATACCGAACAGTACCAACATACTTAACAATATCGGAATATTGACATACTGAATTCCTCTGAAATTCTGAAGAAATGAATACTTATATAGAGGAAGTAGATGGCAGAGCTGAAACCAGGTCAATTCTGGTGACCCGGCCTGATCCGGTTTAAACTTTGACCCGGTCTGAGAACTTGATGAGCTCCAGTTTCGTAATTTTCGTAATCTGTGGGTAACACGTCCGGGCTCGGTCACCCCTCAAACGCAAGGAAATAATCAAATGCTCTATTTTGTCTTCCGGGTGACGAGACCTAAAAAGTGTCAACGGGTCCCAATCATAGACCTGCTTCAAAACTTGATGCACTGTGCTATAATCACAATCATGCTAGTTTTGATTGAAGAGTGGGGTTGACCAAACGGATCCAGATATCGAATATCCGAAACCCCGAATATCCGGATCCGAATTTCGGATATTCGCATATCTTGGGCATAGACACATCATCATAGTCTTTCCTAATTCGTACTATTTTGGTGGATTTTTTTCAGCTACCAAACAAGGTCTCCGTTTGGTTTCTTTTACTCTTCATTTTGCAGTATTGTGAGGGGAGAGAGGGAAAACCGAATCATAGAAACTAGAAAGAGAGAAGAAATTGCTAATTATACATGAATTTCAAGAATAGTGCCACTGAAACCAGTCATTTATAATATAGGCTGTTACTAATACATATATTGGAGTGACAAAAGGAAACAAATAATCGACAGCACCTGCTTGTCTCATCAAACCTCCCCCTTTCCCATCGCCCACCGTGACTATCCTTTGCTTTGTGACGTGGTTATCAGTCACATACAACAAATATTGCGCTGTTAAAAGAAAAGAACAAAAACATGTCCTCCTCCCTTCGCATGCAGCGATTTAAAAAAAATACGAAACTCCTTTTCCAGATTGCGTAATTTGCTTTTGAGAAATAAAGCATGTATTTTAGAAAAAAATAAAGAACGTTAAAAAATGTCCCTATCAACTAAATCTGGACAAAAACAACGCAACTATCTCTATAAAATATATTTTTCGAGTTTCAGATACATTGAATTAAATTCAATTCTCCCTCTCTCCTTTCTTTTTTCTTTCTTTGACTCAGGCCGGGATGAGGTAGGCAGAGAGGATGGGGAAGGTATTGGCCAGAGCCTTTCACAATTTACCATCCAGGCAGCATACCCAGCCAGGTGGTGTAATGGACAGCATACCCAGCCGGGAACTGGGAGATCCGGGTTCGAGTCCCAGTTGCGGCGGTTGTCAATTTTTCTGTATTAATATCAATGTTTACCTAACACAAGATTCTTGTGTAAAAAGGAATTACAACCCTAAATATAGATAATTAACCCTAAAATTATACTATTTTTGCATATTGACCGGAATTTCGGGATGGGGGTCCAGGCCAACCCCCTAAACATACATACATCCATGAGTACATTCATATCGCTCAATATCATTGTTTTTCGGAATTTTAATATTGTTGGGTATTTCAATAGTATTCAGTGTATCGGTATTTCGGTATATCGATAATTGTCGGTATCCAAAACATACTGAAAGTCGGTATGAAAATCTCAATACCGAACACCCTATCATCCACCTAATTATCATACATATAGAATCACCACGACACCCATATTACTATACCATCTTATATTTATTATTATTACAATTAATTTTGATTTCGTTACTAAATAAAAGATTGCTTTTATTGAAGATATACAGCAGCAAAGGCTTTATAACTAATATAATGATTTAGGACACCTACTTATTAAAATTCTTCACTGAGCATCACAACCAGGACACTGTACACACTGTCCGTCTATTAGTATGGCACATAATCAAATCCATCCTTTGTTCTTGCCAATAACTCGTTTGCAATTCGGTTTGATGGACATTAATACTTTTAGGTAACCAAATCATTTTTGGTTATGACAAAATGGCAAAAATAATTTGAAAATGGCAAAAAGAGCTTATAAGATTTAAAGAAAGATTGTACTTTACCGTCTATAGAATTTGTAATCAAGACTCAAGAGCACACTGTTATGGAATTTGTCTGTGCAAGTAAAGTTATAAAGAAATTTCTTTCCCGTACAATTACAAAGAATTATCATTTAATCACGTGCAAAAGTCTCATTAGCACTAAGTATGCTAAACCAAAATTCAACGCAACGAATATATCTATGGTAATTTATTTAATGAACGTAATTAACCCCAACATCAAAGAAAACGATAAACAAGTTTTTCTATGTAATTATAATTTTTACTGTTCTGCCAAAAGCGGTAAATCCTTCAAAGTAACTTGAACCTTTTCGATTCATTCCGATCTTTCTTCTTGTTTGTCCTAGCGTATGATCTGTCCTCCTTAATTTTGTTATGAAATTGCATCCTTCTTTTACCTCAGCCTCTTTTCTCCGCAACCGTACCTTCAATTATTGTATCCGTAGTTGGAAATCTCTTTGTCAACAATGTCCTCAGCAGTTTCTTTTTCTATTCCTTTTAGTTGCTTCTAATATTATTCGTCTATCGCCTGCTCTCTTCAGAACTTCCTCATTACTAGTGTAAGTAGAATTTCGCGACTGGCGATGATTTTAAACAGTTGGGAAATGACATTCAGTAGACACATAGTTGTTAACATTTTGTGAAAATATGCTTTTTACCTCACGAAAAACTAACGAAATTTGGATATTTTGCTTCCATCCACGAATTTTGAGCTTTATTCAACAAATTATACCATTTTTATAGACTTTTCTTTAGTTCACAATGGTTCGTGGTGTCCGCAAATTTTGCAACGTTAATTTAATTCATTTCTCGATGTCATATACAATGATGAAATTTTGCACAGCGGCGTAAGTCGGGTGACAATACAATGTTCCATTGTTACTCTCATATATTTCTATACTTGCTATATTTTAAAAGCATATGTTAATATCTTTTTAATATGGACTTCTTTATCTTAAAGTAAATACTAGCCTGGAACGATCTTGCGTTTTACTGATTGCAGAACACTTTAGGATTTGGGTTACTCGAACACCGAAATAACTCAAAGCAAATAATGAACATTTTTAAAGACAAACTTTTCTTAACAATTTGTATTGAAAAGTAAAAAATAATTTTGTTTATGCATGACTAAAAAGAAAAGCATGAGGCGCGTCAATTGAAGAATTTATAAAGTGACTGTATATGAGATCGAGCTTCATGCTTTTTAGTCATACATAAACAAAATTATTTTTTTATATTTTAATACAAATTGTTTAAGAAAAGCATGTCCTTAAAAAGTTTTTATTATTTTGTTTATTCATTCACAAAAAATAATGCGGAAACAATAAAAAATATATAAGTGCCTAATTCGTCTTCAAATCTCTATCATCGGGCTCGCATAGCACGGAGAATGTTAGAATGTAGTACACTGAATCCTTCATTGATGACAGCAAATTTGAGAATATGGTGTGCAATCTAGCGGAGAAAATACAAATTACATGATCACATGTGTGTTAAGCGGTATTCGTGGTGAAAGGCACGGATTAGTGCAAGATTTAGGTCTAAAGTTTTAAAACATGATTCGAAACAATTATGTTTTATCATTTTAGTTAGTATTCAAGAAATTTACCCTTGTACTCAAGAAATTTTACGTTGTACTCACGATTTTTTAAAATTTTCATTTATGAATTTTAAACGCCTTCATTCAAGAAATTCCACTGTCCTTACTCATTAGATATATTTTGTGTGTTACTGTTTTTTCATTCTTCTCCATATCCACATTTCGAATATGTCTTTTTGCTCCTTCAAAGAATGCACATCTCAGCTCCATACAGAACTATACTCCGTGCAAAAAAATTGATACATATTTTACTCAACTCTTTGTTCATCGGTCCAGAGATAAAAGCTATTCTTAGTAAATATCTCTTTCTCCATTGCTATTCTTGCCTTTTATTTTATTTTTATTTTTTTGTCATATCTTCACTTAGTACATATTAGATACTTGAAGTTTTCCAGATACTTGTCCTACTTTATCTGTTCCAATCACATTCATTTTCTTTAGCGTTTAGTTTCCATGATCATCACTGCATATACATTGTTCTTTAACCTTCGTTCTCCTGTCAGTTGTTTTTCTAAACACTATTTCATATGGCACTCTCGCAAAGAAATATGTAGAAAAGAAACTGGGAACCACTAGAAGACCACAGGAAAAATACGTACTTTGTCCATTTTTTAAATTTTACAGGAGAGCATTTTAAAAGTACATAATCAACATTACGTATATCTGGACATCAAAAAAAGATTTGCTTCTAATAGACGGAGTATGCATATTATCTTCATGCTTGATAATTTGTTAAAAAGACCTTTGAAGCAGTAAACAGATGACACTCTTATCTCACTTTAGTCTAAAACGAAGAAAGTACAGTAGAGTCTTTGTAGTCCGACACTTCGCCAGTCCGACATGTCAAGTAGTCCGATACCCCGATCACGTGGTTAATCATGGTTATAAATTGGTGTACACTTAAAAATATGTCTTTTTCATTTAATACATATTGTTTTTCATTTAATATGTGCTCGTAGTATTGTTAAAGGTTTTAAAAAAATAAACGCTTTCATTTAAATAACTCTGTTTTCTCACTGAAAATCCAGTAATCCGACAAGACCCGGTCCTATATGTGTCGGACTACAGAGACACTACTGTACGTTCTTTACCTGTGGACTTCACTTGGTAGAGCAAACTCTGCTGGGAGCTTTATCGCAATGTCGAAGTGAAGGGTAGTGTGAAACCAATATGTTGTGAGAAGCATGTTTCTCGGTCACTACAGAAGGTTTTCAGTGAACTGACAGCTGGTCATAAACATCCCGTCAGACCTTTTGTAGCTCGACAGGGTCTCAAAACTGTGAGATAACAGGGGGCGCGGATGGAAAGAAAATAAAGGATGGGAAACTAACTATAAGAAATTCATTATTATTTTTCTATTGTACCTTTTAAAGAAAATTGTGTTGTTTTTCTTCAATTTTCAAATCAACCACTTTTTGCAACTATTATGTCAGGTCTTCAACACCGCTTTTTATTCTTTTTTTAGACATGTCGTTCGTAATATGTTCCCATAATACGAGGGTCGTTCAATAAGTCCTTAGAAAATGCAAGAGATGGCACTCGTAGAATCAAAAGAGGTTTGGTCTTAGTAAGCGTCATCTCTCACTAGACTGATGTTAAAGTTTCAGCTATATCCATCACGTGGTTTCATTTTTATAGCAACTAACTTTTGTTTATATAGAAAAAAATTGAAAATGAAAAAAAAAATGAATTTCATGCAATGATTAAACACTTCTATTTGAAAGGCTTAACAGCGAAAGAGATCAAAGCCGAGTTGCATGAAGTTAATCGCAAATCTGCTCCTGTGTTTACGAGTGTTTGGAATTGGGTAGATGAGTTTAAACGTGGCCGTACATCCACAAATGATGAACATCGTTCGGGACGTCCAGTGGAAGTGACTTCTTCCGGAATGGTTGAAAACATCCACGATATGGTTTTGAGTGGTCGACAAATCAAAGTGCGCTAAATAGTTGAGGCCATAGGCATATCACAAGGTACATTGTTTTCAATTTTGCACGAAAAATTGGGTGTGAAAAATCTCGGCAAAATGGGTACCGCGTTTGCTCTTCCATCAAGACAATGCACGGGTGCACACCTGCGCAGTTTCGATGGCGAAAATTATCGAATAAAAATTCGAATTCTTAAAATATCCACCGTATTCACCAGATTTTGCCCCAGTGACTTTTTTATTTCCATACTTGAAAAAATAACTCGACGGAAAAATATTCACATCGAACGAAAAGGTCATCGCCCAAACTATTTTGAGGGCCTTCCGAAATCCTACTTTTTTGATAGTTTTAAAAAGTTGGGGAAACGCTGGGAAAAGTGTATCGAGTTAGATTATGTTGAAAAATAAAAAAAAATACCTAAAATAATTGGGTTTTCTTTTTCTAAGGACTTATTGAACAACCCTTGTATCAGGCATCAAACTGAGAAGTGATGGCATCAAACTGAGTACGTGGTTCGTACTTTGCATCTCAAGCGCGCCATGATTCCAGAAGACAGTGGCATCTATTGGCGCTGTGTTGAACTATGTGAACAATGAAGAACATCGCCAAACTTTAGACGAGCATGTGTAGTGGTTGGAGCGTCGGATTATTAACCGGAAGGGTGTTTTTTCATCTTTTTTTATAAAGAACTTTATTTTTTCTTTGTATTTCTAATTAATTTACATCATTCATGGAAATAGGCTAGAATTTCCTTTCTTTATAAGCATTTTTAAAATTTTGCCCACTTCTCGGAAATAGGTTAGAAAAGTCAGGTTCGACTTCTTATTTTTACATGTTTTATATTAACTTGATCTGTAATCATCTCTGGTACAAATCTTGTAATTGTTTTAAACTCACTTCCCATCATTCGATTCCTTTGAAATTTTGTAAACTTGCTTGTTTCCGATGACAATACAATATTCAATCATTAGATATACGACTGAATAATCCAGTTAACTGAAATTAATTAATTGGAAATTATCCTTAAATGCACGCAACGCTGCAACTATTGTGTGAAATTTAGGTTGCCTATCTCTCAGGGAGTTTAATATTCACCTATTATACAAAAAATAATTAAAAAAGGATTTTTTTTTTTAAAAAAAAACACGCTTTTTAAAGATGGACTAAAAAGTAAAAAATAATAAATTTATGAATCGGAAAATAAAAGCGTGGGTGTTCTTGCTTACCTTATCATAAAATCATAATATCTAAAGGCCTATGCTTTTATTTTCCGATTTATAAATTTATTATTTTTTACTTTTTAGTCCATCTTAAAAAAGGGTGTTTTTTTAAAAAAAACTTTTTTAATTATTTTTTTTAAATTATAAGCTATACAAACACATCACACACTATATGAGAGGAATGCTTTTTAAAATCCACACTCCCACCCGGATTTGATATGTCAGATACTACAACCAACAAGCCTAGCTAAAAGATATTCAAGACCATCCATGACCGTCCATACTAACCTTAAAGGAACTACTCAGATAACTTTGTGCAATTTTATGAAGCTTCAGCTATTTACACGCGATAACTAATATTAAAGTAACATAATTCATGTTTATTTGAACACATATTTTAGGTTGCTTATTCTTTCCTATACTGGAAGAGCTTAGGAAAAGATGATCAGCAAGTTTATAAATGCAATGCAGTTGGTCTAAAGCTGTTATGTTTACACAGATCTAAAGAAGAATGCTGGTAACAGTAGTTTAATTCATTATGGCGGACTAATATTGTAACTAAAGTTCGGATTATATTATTTATTCTTCAAAAAATATAGTCCGAACTTTAATTACATTATACAAAAATCTGGGTTCTCCTACTGCAAAACCGCTAGAACGTAAAAAAGCACAAGCAGATTACTCTGTACTGAAATAAAAACATTTTTCACAACAGTCAATTCTCTATTCGTCTTTATTTACCTGCTTTTGAAAAGCTTGACAGAATATAATTTTGAAATCGCTTGTAGATGTCGGATATCTCTCGATCCACAACTGAATCAAGGAATATTTAGTTGTTTTCACCTTCAGCATCTTTACACAAATTCACACATATACTACAAGTTTAAGTCAAATCCAATATTTAAAGGGATAAAGTTCAGACCAATAACTTCTATCTAAAAGCGATACTGTACTGATGCTCTTAAACTTTTAATGAATGTATGAAGCCAGGGAACGTCTTAATTCTTGCAAAAAGTGTATATATGCAAAGTCTGGTACGTGCACAACTCAAGAATTAAATCATAAATTTAAAAAAAATTAAAAAAATTAAAGACATACTTTTCTTAAACAATTCGTGGTAGAAAGTAAAAAAATAATTTTGTTTATGCATGACTAAAAAGAAAAGCACGTGGTGCGCTAATTGAAGAATTTATAAGGTGACTGTATATGAGAGTGCGCCCCATGTTTTTCTTTTTAGTCATGCATAAACAAAATTATTTTTTACTTTACAGTACGAATTGTTTAAGAAAAATATATCTTTAAAAAGTTTTTTTATTCATTTTTTACCCAAATCTTAAGATGTTCTGCAACCAGTCAAAAGCCACAGCGCTGCAGGCTAGAATTTATATGTAATATTAAAAAATATTTAAATATGCTTTTAAAATACTATAAATATATAGAAGTATATGAAAGTAACAATATAATATTGTATTGTCATCTAACTTATGTCAGTGTGCAAAATTTAAGCATTGTATGACGTCAAGAAATGAGCTAAATTAACGTTGCAAGATTTGAGGACACCACGAACCATTGTGAACTAAATAAAAGAATATTAAAAAAATGTGCTGCATAGCGAAAATAAACGTAAAAACTGAGTTAGAACTGAAAATTTGGTGACTTAGACTGAAAGTGGACGATCGAAATGAAGTATTTGCTCTGGCGTCTGTATTTTGACACTAACCAATCAGTTCAGTATAGTTACGTACAGCTTGATGGTCCAAATACACACAGAGATCGAGATCAAATCAGTCAGAAACAAATTGTTCACTTTAAACCAAGATATGTAAACTTTAATTTGAATTTAATTTTAAGTCCTTTAGGCAACTTTAGCTCAGGCCGGATGAATCACAATTGATGAATTGGTGAAATGAAAGAAGTAGGAAGATATGGGAAAATGCAGAGGAAACCCACGCACACGGTTTTTGTGCAGCACAAAACCCTCACTGGCTGAATTTGTGTGCGAATATTTTTTAAATAATTAAATATTTGATTTCTTAACCAAAAATAATTGCTTACTACCAAAAAATCTCAAAGTTTCTAAAAAATATAATAGCCAATAATTTTTCATTATTGCTATACAATTTTGGTATGACGTTCTGGGGGTCTCAAGAAAAAATGAAACATTCAAAGATCTAAAATACGAAACAGCATACAAAATGATTTTTCTAAAAAAAATTACAAATCCGAGCCTTAATTATAATACTGTTAGGTAGTTTCACCGTTGAACTCCTTCGATAAGAGGAGACATCCAGATGTCACGCAATTCAGTGCAAAGTAACTCCACATATACTGTAATTATGTATTTGCATTCCTAGTTGATGATAAGATCAAGGAAATTCTCAGTTCCAACGTCATTCTTAGAAGTAAGCCATGAAAACAGTGAAAGAAACTACATTGAGAACGAGAGAGTGCTCTGCTAAGCTTGTTATATATGAATCCGTTAGCTAAGAGGTCGCTGAACGGTTTGCAAAACATGTGAATTTTTGTACCGAAGGAAAGAAAAAGTGAGTCCTAAGGACGATGCTTCGCTACCCAACCGTTGCGAAAAGTGAGACTGTTCGCTTGTCTTTTCAGCGTCGAAAAAAAACAGCAACAGCAAGAATATATCTGCAAGCGAGATGGATCCATTTTTCTTTTCGTCCCGTTTTTCTGTGTTTAACGTCGCGCACTGAAAGATTCATTACAGACAACACCCAGGAAGTTTGCAATCATTGTCGCCGTCAGTCACCTGTCTCCTACCAGGTTCTTCCTCCTTCTTGAAATAGAGAATGTTGCTAGATATAATGTTCTTGCTTAGAGAGTCTATAGTGTAAGATTGGTTTATATCAATTGTTTGTGCCTAAACGCTTTGGAAAGAGTAGCTAATTGGATCGGAAGTCCTGGAATATTCTTTCAAAGCTCTTACCGTGATATATCATACCCCAGACTGGAGACGGACTTAAGGGCCTCCTTTCGCACACTTCCACTTTTTAATATCTTTCAAAATATTTCAAAATCTAATAGCAGTATCAGAAATTTTCGAACATACTTCGAACTAGTACTCATCAGACGCTATCTAATATGATATGGATTTCGAGATGTTAGCAATTATTGGGTGGAAGTCGAATTTAAGCGAGTGATGACCATGGGAACGTGGAGGTTAGGTAAGGTTATGTATCTTTACACATTGTAAACAAAGAAACGAAAGTGTAAAGATACATAACCGCACCTAACCTCCACGTTCCCATGTTCACCAATTAAGGCAGAGTCAATTTAAGCGAGCACTCGCTTAAACTCGACTTCTACCAATTATTGAGTAGAGCGTTATCTTAAATCATGACGTCATAGTTTAATTGAAGGCTGAGTACCTATCATCAGTAGTCGCTGACGCTTGGAGTCGCTGACCGTTATACTTCATTCCTCATTGTAAGTACTAGGGAACTATGTTCTAAAACTTTTTGATAGTGTTCTTAGATTTTGAAATATTAAGAAAAATATGCAAAGAGGTCCCTTAAAGGGTAGAGACAATATTGCTGACAGGAAATGCAATGAACAACTTGTAAAAGTTCGTTGAATTAGTTTTTTATTACATCACTGCATATATTTTAGCAGCTTTTAAGGGACCAGCCCTACTTTCAACATTTAGAATTCTAGAATTTGTTTTCGATCGTTTTAACTTATTGCAATATTATTATTTAAACGAGCTGGGAACTCATAACGGGAACTTATCGTCTCTCAAAGTTGAATAGAATAATTTCTTTATATGTCATATATTTAACTAAAGTGAATGCTATTTTAATACTGTAAATATAAAAGTTTAAATTAAATTGTTAAATTTTATCACTCAAGTTATTAATATCTTTCAGTCTTGCTAATAACAAAAGTATTAATTCAACCTAAACTGCCATTAGAATAATATGAAGGGCTTGGTGAAGAAATGGTATATCCCACAAATGTATTTTTTTATGTTTTTGCGCTTTTTGGCATTGAAATACATATAAAGAACAAATATTTATATTCCAAAATTTATCCCTCAGTGCCTTGAATGACTTTTGTTGGCAATAATACTGGTTTTACCATATATCTGAAACTTGTGGTCTTTTTTTCTAAGCAATCAATTTTGTAATGTGGGTTACACCATTTCTGAACCAAGCGAAGTATCATTAACATTTTCAGGTCAAGAGAAAATGCATAAAAAAACTAATCAATATATGTAGAATTACCATAGTTTTATCGCAGAGCAATTTGCTGTAACTTGCATTGACTGACTATCCGTTGATTCTGATCAAAAATAATAAGACCCGGACAAGAAGGTTTTAGGAAAGAGCATATTAAGGGAGTGAAGTCTGGTGAATAGGGGTGATATGACGCCTTTGAAAGCAGACTGCAATAAGCGCCAAAGTCTTTTGTTGGGAGAAGAATTGAGTTATTGCTCCAGGTAGTAATAAGGCACAAAAGTCTTTTCAATATATCTTCGTGAACTTTAATTCTATCGAATGAGATTTACACCACAGGTAGATAACACCTAGGCCTATCGCTGTAGCAGAAATTTGTAACTAACAGTGTACAGGATTCAAACTGAATCCTTGTGATCTAATAGTTAATGTTGCGGAATTTGGATAGGTACTTGGGAGGCATGCTTCTTTCACGCCTGCCCCTGGTCACCCTAACTGGGGTGTTTCGGGTTTTCCTCAGTTTAACCAGACGTCTCAAGTAAGGTCCTGGCCACTCAAGCTTGTGATTGGCTTAGGTTATAGACGTCTTATCTGCCCATTAATGTAGATTAATTAAATAGATAAGTAATATCATATTGAAGGTACTTTTACACTCTTCGAATAACAATGAGGATTTTGTCTATCAACAGTTGATAGAATTTTATCGTTGCGTAATTCTTAGGCACTTAGGCTCAGAAGACTACTTTTTTCAATAACTGTTGGATTTGTTGACCTCTGTAGTTTTTGTCTAAATTTGACAGCATTCTATTAATCATTTTCTTTCTTTTTTTAAAAAAAATATAATGTTGAACCTTTGGGTTATTCCGGTAATGTTTTTACAGAGTTACATTATAGGTTCACTACTCATATAGAATTTCAAAACATACCTCCCGGAATCGCTTATGCCTAAGTAGTTTTATTATATACCATTTCAGTCTTCAAGTAATTTTTGTCAACCAATGTAAACTTATTAAGTGGCACGGTACGAGGCTAATCATTGCGTCTAGAATATATATTACAAACTATTCGTAAGACAAAAAAACTTAGTGCAGAAGTATGGGGAGTTGAGGAGGCATTCACGTATAAATCTTGCTTGGCCTAATGACTTTAAGCCTTTCTATTAATGCTTAACTGTTGGTAGGCATATAAAACCATTACATATATAATTAAAATAATTAAGGGAGAAAAAATCTAATTGTTAATTTTAAACAAATAATATATTTTATTTCATACATTAAATAAACTGTTTATGAATCTACTTTACTTTACAAACATTTGGACAAAGACATTCCTCTAATGTTTTCTCATATATCAATAAATTACCCATGTGGGAAATAGTGTCCAGGAAAGTGACTTCGTGTCTACACCAATAACATATTCCCCATCAATAAATAAATACCATAGTTTTGTTTACGATGTAACGATCAACCACAACGAAATGTTTTAATAAATTCACGTTTTTTTTTTAAAGTACGTACAGTTCTGTTTCATGTACTTATGACAAATTATTTTTAACAATTTTCTGACGAATGAGGACAGTGTTTTGTCAACAGTGCGTGTTTTTAATAAAGGTAGCTTAATTGAGTCACTGTAAGAATTGAAATGCCGGATTTTCCCCTTTTGTAGCTACAAAAACACTGTCTATTTATGTACATTATTCATATTCTACTTAGTATAACGAAATTTCTCATTCAGACACACACTTAAATAATTGTTGGCGCTACTGCGCTAGTTAGAGCTAAGGATACTACATGATAAGTTCATCTTTTGCTGCAAATTCTTCCTTGGAGAAAGAGTTAATCGTACAACATACAAAATATTTTACACACCTGAGAAAATGCAAAGAATACAATATCATTCATTGTGTATGTGTAAAAAAAAAAATCTTATATTTATTTACCTGAAATAATGTGACAATAATTTATACAGTCAAATTAATGTATCTACCAAGATTCATGCCTAAGATATTTTTCACATCTTGGTTCATTACCAAAAACAAATGTCTTAATATTGCTTATTTAATTTTTGCAAAACATCAGAAGTGTCTGGATCTAGCCCGAACTACAAACAATAGTCCTTAATGTACCTGCATTGACATATAGTTTGTTCCAAAGTACAGAAATATGAGATATAGAAGTGATGCAAAGATTTAAAGTTCAAAATAAAATGTTCATGCCTCTAATTATTATTAAAATAACGTTCGTATTTCTTAATTTATTTTAACATTATAACATTTTTCAATAGATCATAGTTAACAGTCAGTAAACAAAGGGATGTTTACTTGGATAAAGAATGAAAAAAGAGAACTATTAGCATAAAATATTACTAAAAGTAAGATAAAAAGGTACTCTACAGGTAGTCCCTGTACCATGTTTACCACGCCAAAGAATCAGGGAATGCCTCTGTCCATTTGCACTATTTAACATAATTTACATAATAAGAACAAATTCAATTATTATCCATCCTTGAATACATGTGGAATAGCATTTCGTTCTAATTCAATAATTTATATTTTTATTAATAATTTCTTTAAACAACAAACACATTATATAAACATTTTACATTGATGTGCTGAAATTATCATTTAATGATAAAGCGAACCTTTTAACAAGAAGATTCCTACTAATTTGTATCACATATGTAGTTATAATTGACATTATGATAGAGGAGTCTTGTTGCTAAAGATTGGTTTTTCATTAAACTAGACATATTATTGTACGTAATGACATACAATTCAGTAATTTAAACTCGCTGCTGACATCTTATTATAGCAGGAATAAATGAGTTTATTTATAGTTTGTGAATACTGCTATTTCAAGTATATTTTTAGTGATTAATGGCAGCCATGTTAAAGTTAACCCGTCTTCAAATATTATTCCCTTTTCCCTGTTAAAATCACTCTTTTTAAGCCCATGAGCTAATTATGCCTAATTAGTTTACATTGTTAATTTTCTTGTATTTTTGGTCATCGAAGTAATTTGAAGGGAGTTTCTTCCAATTTAACACCTTCATCAAAATATTTTTATAATAATAGTATCCTATACTTCAACAATATTTTCTATTAAAACATTAAACAACACTAAATATTCTTTAAATCCCATTTCTCTTATTGATAATTTGACCAATGCTAGAAATACAGGCTACTCACGACTTTTGCTCATCAGAAAATGTTTCCTCGTTGTTTAACACTATTTACATTAAACATTTTCTTTGTTATTCTCAAAAGAATTTTAATGAACATCATTTGAACATAACGTGTGTTTGTTCAAGTTAGAATTCGATTTGAAAAGAAATTCTTCAGCTGGGTTAATAAGAATGAAATTCTACATATGTAGTCCAGTTAACTCAGTTTTACAGATAGCAAATTAATAAGAACATCAGAAAGTATTTCTTTGCAGCATCGGGTAAGAATGTATGTCAAAACAGATCTTTATGGATCCATTTAGACATATATCCTCACCGGACACTACAAGGAAATAGCTTGAGATTGTCTTCTTAATTCGCTATCTATAAAACTGACTTTACTGGAAATTATGGACTTTAATCCTAACGAAATTTACTTTATAATAGAATGCAAACCCTCTCTACATTGATAATGACACATTGTTCCTCGAATGCTGTGTAAGTTCATTAGTAATCTCCGCTAAACAATACATGAAAACCATGGTTCAGTGGTTATGATAAATGACCTCGCATAATCACTGATGAGGTGGCGTCAATTTGAGTTCCTCTCCCAAACCGACCATCTTGACTGAGATTTTCTAGGGTTGCCTCAGTCTCACCAGGGTCGGACTTAGTGTTCCTCAGCTCTATTTCCGAAAGAGAGGCCACCACGAGACTTCATGTTTGTAATGCCAGGAGAGCTTATGCTGTAATTGCACTTTAGCCTTTAATTAAATAAAAATGTCTACTCAATTAGCTTAATTGGTAATACTATAGTTTACATGGCATTTCAATCAATGGCCTCAGATGACTTCTTTTCAGCAATATGCTTAAGTTCTTTGTCACATTGGTACGTAGCTATTGACAACTCCGATTTGGAGTCCAATTTTCATATCAAGTGCTTTTTTATCCTTAACATAAATGATAAATAGTGGTTCCCTCTACTGCCAGAGAGCAAAAACCAATGTAATCAAAATGCCTCCTATTGGAAAACCAGTATTTCTTATAATCACGTCAACGGAATAAGTAAAAGAAATGTATGTGCCTAAAAATAAGGTCTTGAACATAGTTGTGCATATGCTATACCTGTATTTCTAATCAGAATTGTTGTAGTGCTACAAAAACTTTGTTGTAATTTTCTTTTTCTTTGTAATTAATTCCCTTTTATATAATTCTTAGCGTCTTCAAAACCAATATCAGAACGCATGTTGGATAAACTTTAATAATTCAATAATTGTACAACAATTAACAAATGGACATATCCAGAGATATCTCAACACTTAAAAAAAAAAACTTTCCATTGCTAGTTAGTTAAACAAATACTACAATTCATTCTACAGATTACCATTTAAAGTTCTTCACCTTTGCTACATTAAAATAACGGCACCATTTTCACATGAATATGTAGAGTTTTGTTCTCAATGAATAATTATCATGTTTACATGATCTATATACGATTTTACATGTATATACGACTATACATGGATGTACAATTATCTCAGTGTATTTCGAATGCT
Source organism: Lepisma saccharinum (assembly GCA_022664845.1). NCBI lineage: Eukaryota > Metazoa > Arthropoda > Insecta > Zygentoma > Lepismatidae > Lepisma > Lepisma saccharinum. Next base: position 12,257 of record JAGDQP010020937.1, on the reverse strand, counting down.
AATATTAACCATAGAATGCAAACCAAAGTGCTTCAGATGTTTAATAGTAATTTGTTTCACTCAATGCACAAATCGTTACATCATCATCAATGACACGAACTGTGACGAATGGTAAAGTCCTTCCGAACCTTCTTATCCACTATATAATTCACTTTAGAATACACAGTTTCTATTTTTTTTCACCTGGCAATAATGTGCTGTTTTATCTTTCACCACACTAACACAGATAAGTGACGTCACTCTTGTATCAACCACCGGAGTGTCCTTTTTCGTGTAGGGAATCTTCTTCCAAGAACATTGTCACTAACTGGTAAAAGTCATCCATACTGGGAACGATAATTTTTGTATTTTGATCATCTTGTATTGTTCTTCGCTTTTTCCTTCTCTTTCGTTTTGTACCAGAAATTCTTTGTCCAGCCCGGAGAATCACTCTCGATGTCTGTGCCATCTGCATTGGAACTTGATGTTTCTCCTTGATAATTTGCATGATCACACAACACAGATACCCGGCAAAAGCAATGAACGATAGAAAAGTAACGGACGTCTGAAATATGCCTTGGATCGAAGCTTTACCACTACTTTGCATACTTTGGTGCGGGTTCCCATAATCCCTTCGGAAGTTGTTGTTGTTCCCTCGCATAGGTGGCATCGGCATCGCTTGTTGTTCCTCATTGGATGATCCCAAACCAACCAGTGGCTCGGCGTGTGGTTGGTCAGCATCATCTTCATCTTTGACATTGTCCTTTGTGTTAGGATTTGGAAGAAATTCTTTTTTCAACCGTAGCAACCTGTCCAACGGAAGCTCACTCAAACTGATAACATTCTGAAGGAAGTCAACACTTTCCTCACTACTTTTGGCAGAAAATCCACTTCGGGGGACCGTTTCCAGAAACACAGCCACAACATAGATCAACCAACGGAAGCGGCAGTTCATCTTTCATGGCAAGAGCAGAATATCTGAAACAAATACAACAGAAAATTATTTTAATTTCTTATTTTATATCTTGTGCTTTGATTTAAATCTATATTTTCCACATTTAATTTATGACAAGCTTAATACGAGCTCGTAACTGTGTTGTAATGCCAATAGATCCAACATTTGTCGTGGTATGTACGAAGCTTATGTTCATATAATAGAGGTAAACAGATAACATTCACGGACTTTAATCTCATGCGATTTACACCCTTAGCTAGCAAGAGAGTATCGAAGGGAATAACCTAAATGGGCCCGTGATTGAAACTCGAGAAGCGTGCAGGTAGGCCATCATGTGATACTATTCTTCACTAATGTGATCCTTTTCACCACTCTTTGTAACTTTCAAGAAAACTGTATTGTAGGACTTCACCATGTACGTATCTGCTTCATGTATCAATGAATAGTACATTGCATTTGAGAAAATTGTCGTAATAATTTCAAGGATGTACCCAAACACTTTTGAAGCAACAGGATGCCCACAAGATAATGTGTATGCAATGCTGAAGATACCATCACGCCTTCTCAACATCATCAGTACCTTACCAACTATTCACGTTTCGAACAATGTGTTAAACATACCTTTTTTTGTGGTCTTTTTGTCTAAATTATTAATTATATTGTTGAAATAAAGCTGTAAGAGGACGAAGATATACTGGTATTCTACTTGAAAAGCACATATTTCTTTTAGTTTTGAAAGATATAATATTTACTTGGAATTACCTTTTCTAGAAACTATACATGCAATTAAAAGTATTGTCATTTTCACCACATACTTGTTCTGGTTTCGAATTTTCTAAATTTCTAGTTTGTTTGTAGTAACGTTCTTTTACTATCTGCTCGAATTTAACATTTTCAAAGTTTTTCTAGGTTAAACACATGCATAAGGAAAATGTGCATTTAGTTTCAAGTTTCAAAATGTAAGTAAATTTGAAGACCACAGAAAAAGAACGTATTTTCTGATTTCTTAATTTTACAAGAGAGCGTTTTAAAAGTCCATAATTAGCAATGTGTATACCTGCAGATCAAATAAAGACTTGCTTGTAATTTATGGACTATGGATCATGAAAAGAACTTTCAAAGACCAAAAGATGGCCCCCTATTATCTCATTTGTAATATCCTAATACGCGGTGATCAATGTGTTTCTGGATTGAAGCTCTCCCGGATGAACGGGGCTTAGGACTAGTCTGTCTCTGACAACAAATATCTCCCTTCCTTGACGAGCGATTTCCTATCAAATAATAGAGGACAAAAATATATGTTCGCACCAGAGTTTTTCTTTTTTCTCGGTTAGATGTAAGTAATCACTTCCTGAAGTTCGCACCATTACTTCGGAACCACCCTGTATATAGCTTACTGTTAAAGACCTTGGACACGAGCTTTTGAAGCTTTCTGGAAGGTTTTCCTGCAATGGTATACGACCCCAGGATGCAAAAGAGTCTGAATTCTAAAAATGCTTAGCACCTTTCGATATGGCACCCAAAGAAACTCCGAAAATATAGAATATTTTTTAGCTGCGGAACCTAAATAAAGGTAGAGAGAAATGACGTCAGAGTTTACAAAGATCTCCTCCACTCAGGCATGACAAAAGTGTAAGGAAGGCCATTGGGACACGAATAAAGATGTCTTGGCTCTTTTTCTTGGAGGGATGGGGTACGAGAGAAGATGTGGAAAGTTATAACTCAATTTTAATCTATATCCACTACTTCAACCTATTTGAAACTTTCCAGGGGTACGAAGACAATACATGTTCTTAAAAAAAGCTCAACCCACACCCGCAAGGGTGAATAAATCTCATCCTCTTCAATTTTAGCCCACTTCCTCTCATCTAATTGACTTGAAACTTTGCATGCGTTGTTCTGATGACAATACAAAATTTTTGAAAACTGAACCTCGAGAAGGTTAAAAATTCATCAGCTTCAGTATTGAAACTCACCCCACAGCGGCAGGGGGTAAAAATATCTCGTGTCCAATTTTAACGCACTTTCTTCAATCTGAAACTCATTTACACTCCCAAGCAGAAAAAAATTCACCTCTTCACAAATTTGACTATGTTGAAGGCTTAAACACTAAACAGTAAAACATGTTTCTTATATGTAACTTTAAATAAAATCGTGGGGCCAGCGTTCAATTTGTTATAATTCACGAAGGGGGATCCTAGAACTAGTGGTTACTGGTAAGTTTCAACCTACAACCTGTTCGGGTAGAAATACCAAGATTTTATCCCTCGTTGGCATTACATTCAGAATCAACAACCGGGGATCAAATCCTCACGCACCAGGGAAAATCCCCGGCATCCCTCCCACCCAACGAATTGAATACTGCGTGGGGCACCCATAAAACAATTGTAAAGGAAATAATAATGAAGTTTGTATCTATAATTGAACTTATTAATTTATAGGCGCTCCAAGATTTTTCTTTACCCTGCATATTCCCTTCAAGTTGGAATAATGCTGTTATAATTTTGTTGTACAAGAAAGGGGACAAAGAACGCGTCGAAAACTACAGACCAATTAGTTTACTGTCAGTTCTATATAAAATGTTCACCAAAGTTATTTTGAATCGTATTGAACGGGACTTGGATTTTAACCAGGGAAGGGAACAAGCCGGATTTCGTCATGGATTTAGCACAATGGACCACATACAAACATTGAATGAAGTTATGGAAAGGACTAATGAATATGAACTTCCACTATGTTTAGGATTCGTAGATTTTGAAAAAGCTTTGGATTCGGTATTCTTGTCAGCAGTACTTAAATCACTTGAACATCAAGGCATCGAAAATGCATACATCAAGCTACTGCGAAACATTTATTCGGCTGCCACGTTTGTCATTAGAGTACATCAAGAAAGTGAAAAATTTTAAGTTTAAAAAGGGGTAAGGTTAAAGGAGATTCAATTTCTCCAAAACTGTTTTCTGCGGTCCAAAACTGTTCCAAAATTTAAACTGGGATGAAGTTGGAATTAAAATTAATAGCGAATATCTTTATCACCTACGGTTCGCTGATGATATAGTCCTATTTGCTTCAAGTGCGGAAGAACTACAAACCAGAATGGAAGAACTGAGTACTGAGAGTTCGAAAAAAGGCCTTAAAATGAATTGAAGTAAAACAAAAGTCATATACAATCAACCCCTACATGCGTCCGCCGTCAGGCCACTTTATTTTTTAGAAACGCACCACTGGTCTGAAGCGTAAAGTTTATAATCAATGTGTCTTACCTGTGATGATGTACGGCTGTGAAATTTGGACATTGAATGTGCAAACCACTCAAAGATTGAGAGTCACACAAAGAGAGATGCATGCTAGGAATAACCAAGAGAGACAGGAAGACAAGTGAATGGATTGGCGCACAAACAAAGGTAGAGGATGTAATCAAGACTGCGAAGAAGCTGGAGTGGAAATGGGCCGGTTACATAGCTAGACGAACAGATGGAAGATGGACTACAAATGTACTACAGTGGATTCCTAGAGAAAAGATACCACCGAGACGACGTCCGAATGCAAGATGGGTAGATGAAATCAAGCGTTTTTGAGGAACTACATGGATGAGGATAGCAGCAGACCGAGATATGTGGAAAGAAAAGTGGGAGGCCTTCATCCAGCAGTGGATAGAAAACGGCTGAATATGATATATATATTACTTTTTAGCAGATTATTAATCAAGTTTAATAAAATCGTTTAACCTAAAATGATTTTTATATATTTTTTCAATCGTTAATATCCTCGGTATTGTCACCATATTCTCCTTTTTAAATGATGTAAAACAAGCATACCTAGTTTTAGCCACTAAATGGGTTCACAAGCAAAACACACATACACACCAGCACACAAACACACATAAATTGGACTTTTTATGTTTTTACTGTGTCCCGTCTTTATGTTATAAACCCTTTAACATTTCTTATTTTCGGGTAATTGAACATTTTTCTCTTAGATGCTAACTGTGTGTTTGCTTGTGATTACATATTTCTTTCTTTAGTTTAAATGAATATTTTAGAAACTTACCAACTTCGAACACGAAGTCTTCTTTCGAGGCATCCGCTTGAATTCTTTCTTTCCTTTCAAGTCCATTGGTTGGTCTGCACATGAACAGCCTTCCAGGGAAATGAGAAAATATAATTTATTATAATAGAAAGACAGGATATTAAATCATAGTTACTTATATTCTTAATCTTTTAAAATAAAATATATAACTTACACTATACGGATGTGTAAGAACCTTATTGGTTCTTGAGAATCTGAACAGACTGGTAACGTACAATAGACTTACCTTTTCTAAACTAATGACATAAATAAATCACCAATTCTCATTCAGGTTACAGAAATTGACTTTTGACTCTTTAGCTCTTTAGAAACATCCATTATCTCGCAGTCGTGAGTTAGTTGGTATTGCTTTAGTTTCGCATTCGGAAGGTCTTGGGTTCAAGCGTAGCACTCGGTTATCCTGAGTGAGGCCTCTCCGCGGTTAGTCTCTGTCTTACCAAGCGAATGTCCGAATGGTACCTTTAAACTAGGCTCTGGACGAATTCCTTCCCACGCCTCTGTCTCCATCCTATTCTGGTCTTAGCCAAAGATGTGTAAAGACAATAAATATACAAATAAAATTCAATCATGCATTACAGCAAAAGATAAGTGCAGATTTGTCCAGTTGAAGAAGGCATTATTGTCAGAACACGGTATCAAGAGAACATCACTTTCAGGAGCACAATGCGGGAAGTGATGGTTAAAAACGTTTAAAATACTGTATTTTCTTCCAATAACGAACTCTGCTAATTTAAAAATGACTTTTAGTCTTGAATGTGACCTTTTTTTTCAGCAGTGATTCTCATAACTTTGCGTACCAAACATTTTACACTAACTAAATTATACTTTGTCATTTAAAAAAATGAATACTTCAAATCTCTTGGGTCTATTCTTGTGTGATTTCCTCGTCCTGTCAACTGTCAGCTATAGAGCTACCCAGTGTCTTAGAACATAACTTTTAGTAAAGTTTATTAAACTTTATTTTGTATGGGGCCAGTGTAGTAACTTTATACTTCGGCTCGTCACGATTTGACCTATTTACACCTTTGTTAAAATCTACAAGCTGTTCTGGGTACGTTAGGTTAGGTTAGGCTACGGTAGGTTACGTGGTTGGAAAACAACATATCTAAATGATGTGGTTATTCGTTCTAAGGTTACGTTATGTTAAGTACTGTGGATATGAATTTGATGTTTATTGTTAAAGATTTGGTTGTTTAAAGCGAAAAGCTTAGTTGAAGAATTCCTGCTGTATTAAGTTAGATTTGATGTTACTCGAATATACATACTATAATCTGAAAACAAAAGGTTTAGTTACCTGATGCTGTAACGTGAAGGCAAAAAACTTATGTGATGTTATTGTTTCGGAAATTAGGGTTTTGACTAAGATGTAGTTTATTTGTAATCTGAGGTAGATTTGGCTCCATCAGATCACATGACGTTGGATTCATGAGATGATACGACAATGTTTACGGGGATTAATACCACTACGTAATCTAGATGATAGCACCAAATGCTATGGCCTTCAGAAGGCCCCTATTACAACACTCTTTTGATAAAGTTATAATTCGTATCTTTATTTTTATTACGGCGTTGAATTTTGTCTGCCAGAGTGTCTGGGCCAGACAATATTAAGTTATGTTTCACCCCACCTCTGTGCATTAAGCCGAGGTAAAGAGGTAAAGGTAAAGCTACCCCTGTGTGATATGCACGCGCCGTAAACGATGCATGGGGGATGTGGAGGTAGCGCTCCACATTTTCTTGACCTACGATACGAAGTGAGATGGGGTGGTCAGTCCCACGCTCGATCGCCTTTACCTTCCCAATACGCCCAGGAATACCAAGGTCACTCTGGTACTTAATTTGATAAGAGGCTGAGTGCACCTCAGAGCGCCAGGCATGGGAACACTGACAGAAAAGTCTCCAGTGTCCTGGCCGGGATTTGAACCCGGGCCTTCCGCGACTCATGCATTAAGCCAAGGTACATAAATTAAAAGAGGGCATCTTGATAATCTTCCTTACAAATGCTTATGTCACACTTCGAACGCTCGAGTCAAAGGTACTCACAACCCTGAGAAGATTGTTTGAAGCTCAGCTTAAGCTTGAAAGACTTTCTGATAAGAAAATATTTTATTGTGAGGGCGACCTTCGAGTCGCTGGCCTAACGCATTAGACCGCACGGCTATCTGGTCGGCTGGTTTGAGAATGTTTCTCGTGTAGTCTGAAGTCTAACTATTGAATATTAAATTTTAAAACATTCATGGCTATTTCTATAACACGAGGAAATAATATAAATTAACTCTCCCTATAGAAAAAAAAAAAAAAAAACTGCGAACACTAAACAATATCGTTCAGTTTTTCAACTCTTCGGCATATTGTTAATCTGTTTCCGAATATTTTTTCTGTACGGTTTAAGCCTTAGATCTTCTCTCCAATACCTTCATAGAAGGACCGTTGCACCAATCACCTAGCAGCAACTACGTAGCCTTTCCGAGAGATGGAACTCAGATGCAACCAAAGTGGTTTTAGTATTGCGTACACGTGACGTAAATGTTACGATAGAAGTTATTATTGTGTTGTATGTTTTTGTGCTCGTTCTCGCTGTTTTTATTTGTGGTGTGAAGATGTAAGAGGAACATGGAAACGTGTCATGAAGATGAGGTGATCAAGAATTTCTTCTTTTCTAAGAACGGGTATTTGTTTAATGGAACTCATTAAACGTATCGTCAAAATTTCTTAATCTGGGAATCTTTAAAAACCATGCTCTTCGAAAACAATCGTCATACACTTGCGCATTTGAAGCTTAACATTGCAAGTGAAATGTAAATAATAATAATAATAATAATAATAATAATAATAATAATAAAAATGAACAAGTACTGCGAAAAGTGTCAGCAAATGTTACGAAAAGAGCACCAGTCTCTGTTTAGATTAAAGTACATAATTCAACATTTGCTCTAAATTTATTAAAAGCATGCGTAGTTTCCATATATTTTTTAATCCTATTCATTTACAATACAAAGAAGTGTAATTACATGTTATCAAAACCAAGCGTCCCTACATCCTTTGTGAGACACCCTGTATATTTTTTATATGGAATTAATATTACCCGAAAGTCATATCGGACCTAATTACATACCTTCTCCTTTAAAGAATTTGGGCGAAGAATTGAATCGCAAATTATCCCGAAATTACTCAGTAATTTGGCCTTGTCATTAATCAAGAACAAATTAGTAAATTTTGTATTTTGGGGCCATTTTAGTAACGAATGACTTCGGCCCGTCTTAAGTCTATTAATTGTTAAGTCTCTAAAATCCACAAACATCCAAGCCTTAGCCGGGATTCGAACCCAAGTCACTAGCTTGGCGCCCCAACCCACATGACTACCAGGCCAGCATCTTAACCAAGAGGAACCTACATGACATTAGCCTACACCAGACACTTAACATTCACTCTCTGAGAAATTAGGAAATGATGGAATTGTTGTTGTGAAATTTGAATTGCATTTCATTTATGTCCTTTAGTCATCTATGGCTCAGACCGGGATAGAGAAGGGGAAAGGATGCAGGAAGACGTCACTTATGGCCTGCTATGACTACGTACCATCCACCATTTGCCTGCTATGACTAGGGAAAACCCTGGAGAGACTTCAGTCAGGATGGTCGGCCGTTGCTATCTAACCCAGGACTTCTCGAATGCGAAGCCAACGCTCTTCCAACTGAGCTACGGCCACTTCGTTTCATGTTGAGCATTACTAAATCATTTTTTTCAACATCGTTGTAGAGTTTGTTGCATTTATGTTGAAAATTTAAATTTGGTACTAATTTTCATTTTTTCCTGTTCGAAAAGATAAGTTACAATTTGTGAGTTCTAACAGGTCAATCAGTTGTTGGAAGTAAACAGCTTTTACACCGAAATTTTAACAAAAGATATCTTGCACAGTGATTGATAACGAATACTAATTCTCATTAACTGAAACAACAGTACCAGCTGAAACCGAGCGGCCGTAGCTCAGTTTGTAGAGCGTTGGAAGGTTCTGGGTTCGATACCAACGGCTAATTATCCTGACTAAGGTTTTCCATGGGATTTCCTCAGACACACCAAGCAAATGCCGGAGTGGTACCTCCTCTTAGACTCTGGTTGACTCCTAACATCAACCTTTCCTCTAATCCTGTCCCGGCCTGAGTCATAGATGCCCAAAGGTCATAAGTAACTTCTCTATATAGTACCAGCTGAACCTGGCTTTAAAATTAACATCAATCCAGCTAAATTAAAATAACCAAATCCATTGTATTTAAGCCTTTGTAGCTGTGACAAATGAGAGTTATAGGTACTGTTATAAAATGCTTATGTTATGGTGATAACGACATTTAATACTTACCAAACAAGACATAGGATTATTTTTCAATTCAAATCAAGATTATTTTGGTTATAAGTAGATGTGTTATTTTTATCAACGATATTCCTTTGTCATCGTCTGAAAGAGAAAAACAGAATAAATAAATTCTTTTAAGTACATAAAATAACTAAATCTAGGGTGAGGGCATCGGTGATAGGTCAATTAGGGGACTCGCTCGTAGATTTCTTTCTTGGCCTAACTTACATTCTTTAATTTCATTCTTTCTACCTTTCTCAAGTATAACAAAACGTTTCTAACTCAAAATTTTAGACGGATTAATTCTAGGAAAATAGGCAATTTTCATCAGTTGTCGTCGAGAACCAGTGGTCAGCCAGGTGTGTGCCAGTTGTCGGACATGTGTCAAAACGAAGAGAAATATAAATAAAAATAAGTATTTTTACATTCAGAAATACTGGATAATTTTCATTTAGGACTATTAGAAACAAGTGGTTTCATTCAGGGAAAAAAGACCCAGGCAGTTATTTACCATTAAAATAGATCTAAGCCCATAATATGATGTTGGAACAATGATTCTGGGTGTTCTGCCCGAAGTCAGGTCCTGACTCGAAAGTCACAGGGCGAGGTGAACTGACGACTTGCCACCACCTTCCATCACATGAAGATGAGCTCTTAATGACTGGACCCACAGTTTGACGTGGGATTCAAACCCGGGAGCCCTTGAAAACAAGGCAGCGAGCGTTACCACACACCAAATGGGACACTATTAGGAACAAGAGAAACATAAATTTAACATCACAAGAAAAATAGATAAGAAATACTTCTTATTGGTCATCCCGGCCGATAATAGGAATGCTCGAGAATTCTATATACCTAAAGTCGGACACAATAACATATTAATTAGATT
>JAGDQP010020936.1:0-32485 GCA_022664845.1 Lepisma saccharinum | reverse complement strand
ATGGCACAATGAGTTGATACCCTGCGACCAGCGGTGGAGGTGGAGGCAAATGCAATACTAACTGTTGAAGAACTGACCAGCGAACTCAATGTCACCCATTCAACCGTTCATCGTCATCTGCAGGACTTTGAGTGAATGTCAAAACTCTGAAAACGGATACCCCACGCGCTAACACCTCAACAGAAGCAGCAGCGAGTTGATATCTGAAGTTCCCTGCTCACCCGTCACAGACGTGAGCCATTGCTTAAGAGGATGGTAACCAGATTGTGAAAAGTGGGTCCTCTACCATAACATTTAACGGAAACGGCAGAGGGGGGGGGGGACTGTGCCAAAACAGGATCACCACTCCTGCAAAGTGATGTTGAGGGTTTGTTGGTATATCCGTGGGATAATCCATTTTGAGTTCTTGCCACGTAACCAGACCATCAATGCAGATATCTACTGTCAGCAGTTTGAACGCCTACGGACTGCATTGTTGGAGAAACGTCCTGCTCTGGTTAATCGCAAGGGTGTGCTCATCCACAATGATAACGCGCGCCCACACACGGCAAGAGGGACCTGTGCTAAGATCAAGAAATGTAGCTGGGAGAAACTCCCCTACCCGGCGCTTTCACCAGATCTTGCACCAACAGACTAATGTCTTTTTCACAGCCTGCAAAACTACCTTCCCGGGAAAACACTGCAAACTGAGGATGGCGTCATGCTACGATCAGTGACCCAGTTCTTTGCCTCCAAAACTGGTGACTTTTTTTCAGCGGGAGATTCAACAACTGGTTAACAGATGGCAGAGTGTTGTGGAGTCCGATAGAGACTATGTTCCTGACTAACGGTAGGTATATTATCGTTCTTTTAATCACGTTGAATAATACGATATTAGTTATGGGATAAGCTGATAGCTTGAATAGAACTTTTTGTTTTTATTAGTTTCCCTTTAGAAAGTTTCAATTAGTGTCGAATATTTTATAGGAAAATTTAAGTTGTTCTTACTTAGGGAATTCTCGTGTTCGGTGTTTTCATTTAAAAAAAAATGAAGCTTCAGGTAACACTTTTGTTACCATACTGTCAGTTTTGTAACCTAGTTGATTTTTGTAGCTATTGGATATTCTAGACCCATACTAATTTATCATACAGCTGTGTGACGTATCCAGGGAAAGAGTTCAGAGGGTTCTCCCAAATTCCGGTATCTTTGTAATCTTAGCATAATTTTAGGCGTGATTATGTACTTATTATCAATTGCAAAATCAGATCCTGTTTGAACCCCCCCCCCAATTCCTAAACACCCTAAAGTATAAATCTGAATACATGCCTGAAAGAGTTTGTCTTATACTGTAACTGGATCTCATTTTCTGCATTTTTGTAGATATTTTCATAGATTCTTCCATGATCTGATTTACTGCAACTTGTTTTGTCTTCCTTCTGACAGTTTTCTTTGGTTCTTTTAAACTTGATAACAGCGCCTTTGGCATTATTTACAGCTTCTAAGTGAAGGTGTTCCTTTGTATAACGGTTAATCGTAGGGAAATTCTAATTCAATTGAATAAAAAATAGGGAAGAAATTAGAAATACATGCCTTCAATCTGAGCTTGTGACATTGTTCGATAAAGAAATTTGGACAATTTCTTCGAACACAAATTAGGCTAATTCTTTAAAATCATGAATTATACTTTTATATCAGTTTTCTCATACTTAGTAATTTCTTTATGCTCTAAGTGATATATTTACACTCTTCATGATGTCACAAAAATGCAGTCTCCGTAAGGGGATATAAAAACACAAGCGTTGCAATTGTTCCTAAATAGTTCAATATCAGTCGAATATGAATTGTCTTAATACTTCCACATTAAGTTGCATAATACATTTAAATTGCAGCAGGGCACTGTCACATGTCTTTTACAGTTTTAAAATTTCCAAGCAAACTGCTATTACCATCATTTTCTTATCATAATAAGAAAACCAAAATTTATGAGATTTGATAAATTGTTTTCGTTAAATCCCGACCTTCTTTTTTCACAACCCTCCTTCCAATACCATGTTAGGGGACCGAATCATTAAGCTTACAATAGAAGGAAAAAGTTTATGTTAAGGGCCATCTAAAGCCAAGATCTCCGAAAAGAGATGGCAGCACTATCTCTGTATATGTCTAATGAATTTTATCGTTGCACGAAATTGCACGAAACTGCCCCTACAAATTCAATCCTAGAGAGTTCAAACTTTCAGGGAAGAAAGTTCATAAGTAATTCAAGTGTTCTACCTGTGACGATTTTTCATTTTCTTTCTTGTTCATTGTTGAAAGAGCTTCATTGTTATAGGCATAATAACTGAGTTCTGTTTTATGTGTTATGCTACGGAGAAATGAGTCTGAATGAAACCACAGGTTTTGCAGTAAACTTGGTAATTGTTTGTTACTTGCAGATAAAGTCGGGAGGAATATTACTAAATGTGGGCTATGGTTTTGGATGCAACGCAAAAGTTACTTTAGAGTAAGCCAGAGGTAACAGGCGTGTGGGCTTGTATTGAGCACAGAAATGCTTCAAATTCAGCAGGTTTACTTTGATACATTTGTTTAACAGGAAAGTATTGGTCCACAAACTCGTAAGTAATTTTACCGTACAGCCGTAGGTGAGTTGGTAGAGCACTAGCGCCGCATTCGGAAGGCCTGTGGATGGAATCCCGCCACCGGCCATTCTGGCTGAGGTTTTCTAGAGTTTTCCTCAGTCCCACCAGGCGAATGCTGGGATGATACCTTAACTAAAAGCCCTGGCCCCCTAACTTTCCCATTGTCCCAAGCCTTAGGCCATAGATGCCTGTTAGGCTTAAATAAATTCAAATTCAAATTTGTAAGTAATTATACTTTCTATCACTCTTCTGCCAGAGCTCGCTTGAGCCATGACTAGTCTTATTATCATCAATTGTCTGGGTTTGTGGACATGAGTGCTTCTTAGACGTGAACAACAACACTAACAAGGGAACCCTTTTTGCTGTTCAGCGAGTTTTGACTTCGGTCATATTTTTTAACCTTATTTGAATCATATAGATAGCGAAAAGAACACGCATAGACTCGCACTCTGTCTTATATTTGTGTCCCGAGTAAGTCGAATCGTGTAGTGTGAGCGACTTTTAAGCAGTAAAATCAACCTTGAAGGTGAAACTTTATAATAACTAAATGAGTTATCAGATACATTTCCGAAGGTACTTTTACGTGTAGAACACAAATTTCACCATGAAAATGTTCTCAAGTTGAACATTTTTTATGCAAACTCCAGTTTATCATCGAAAATGAACAAAATTCCATAGAAAGTAATGCCGTAAAGGTTCAACAATACAACTGTGGGAAAGGGGAAGGGGGCCATGGAATTATAATACATAAAAATAATGGTTTCTAATACCTTTTGGGGTGCCTAGGGCGCTTGCAATCGCTAAACCACTGATCGACTACACGGTTTTTAATGAAGAAGCGAAGCGCTCGAGTGAACATAGCAAAAAATGCGAGTGCATCTCATGAAGATGCGTAGCAAAATCGTTCCAATGCCCAGCGGTTTCGCAATTTGACGACCTCGGCAAGGCCTGAGGGCTCCGTTACGTTATTAAAGTTAGTTCTTTAAAAAAAGGAATATTACAATTATAAAGTCTGTAATAAATATGTTGTAATTATAAGTAAAATTAGAATTCATTTGTTGAACTTTAAAACCCTAAATAATAATAACAGACTTGATTTGTTGACATTTATCTTTAAATAAAATACGAAAACGTGAAATTATGGAGAACAAATTCATTGAATCACTTTTTAATGAAAAATAAAAAAAGTAAATCTGTTTAGATTGAAAAACAATTCATTATGCTTATTTTCATTTTTAGAACTTGTTAATTCACTATAATTAGTATTATTGTTTAACTGTTTCATTTTAAAGTTCAATTTTGAATATTTATAAATATTATCAAATCAGTTGGGTTTTCTCGTGCTTACCACAGTTACTTAAAATATTAAACTTTCAAAAAATTAATAGTAAGCGTGTATGTTAAATAAGATGTTTTAAACAAATATAAGATGTGACATGACAAACGAGAATTTATTTTGGTAAGTATTTTGAAAAATGTTTACTGTTCTAATTATTAATTATAATTTTAGTTTGTAATATAGTTATGATAATGTTTGTATGGTAAGGGGCATTGAAATTGTACCTAAACGAAGAAAGCGCAGGAGAAGCGAGAGTGTTACAATTTTGTTCTGGAATTACTCACCAAAGAGGAGAGGGGATGAAAAATATGTACGTACGAAAGTAAAAATTCAAATTGAAAATAAACATGTTTTCAGTATTATTTAAAATGTCCGCATTAAATAACCGTATAGTCGATGTGGTTTAGCGATTGCAAGCGCCCTGGCCCCCCAAAAAATATTAGAAACTATTATTTCTTATGAATTTATAATGCCCTGGCCCCCTTACCCTTTCTCACAGTTGTATTGTTGTTCCTTTACGGCATTACTTTCTATGGAATTTTATTCATTTTCGATGATAAACTGGAGTTTGTATAAAAAACATTCAATTTGCGAACATTTTCATGGTGAAATTTGTGTTCAACACGTAAAAGTACCTAAGGAAATAATACATCTCATTTAGTTAATATAAAGTTACACCCTCAAGGTTGATTTTTCTGCTTAAAAGTCTCTCAAATTACACGACTCGACTTATTCAGGACACAAATATATGACAGAGTGCGAGTCTATGCGTGTTATTTTCGCTATCTATATATGCTTCAAATAAGGTCCAAAAACATGTCCGAAATCAAAACTCGCTGAACAGCAAAAAGAGTTCCCTTGTAAGTTTTAGTTAAACACAATATCCGTGTATGTTTGGTCTTCCTTTGGAACTTACCTGAAGCACGGAGAATGTAAATAATTGGAACAGTGACTAAAAGATGACAGAGAGCACAATTCTATGGATTATTACAAGGTAAGAACTTCAATGTCTAAATTATTTTGGATATCATTAACGATAAACCATGATTGCATTCTGTCAGAGCTGACGAAACATAGTTCTGTGCCTAAAACAGCAAGTAAACTAAAAGTAAAATAATAAAATGTTAGTGAAGTTGTTCAAATTAAAGCGAAATGGAACTTCGGTAATTCTATTCTGTACACTTACATGAAGCTAAACAATACATTAAAACATATTTCCGTTACTATTGACGCTTAAGGCAGGCAATGATACGCATAGCTTTTACTATTCCCTATACCCGGTGTAAAATTTGCGTATGAAACGTATAAATTTCTGAAAAGCAAGACTTGCAAGGCTCTTGCAAGCAAGAGCAAGACCAAGACCAAGACCAAGAATACGGATGCAAGACCAAGACCAAGACTGGGTGTGAAAGACCAAGACCAAGACCGCTTTTGCTCATCACTAGTCCCAGGAGAGACACCATAATAGACTATGAACTAATTCAAGTATTTGCTATAATTTGGAGGCACTAATTTTCCATTTCACCACAGTTGTATGGGTGTGTAAGGATACCAAAAAACGTGATTGCCATCTGAGAGTGATAGCTATTCAAAATGGTGACCAGTCTGAGATAGCGGATTTGACTTTTTAAATAAACTGCTATATCTCTAGAACTAATGGTCCGATTTCAGCGATCGTTTTTTTAAAAATGAAAATTTTAAATACGGTTAATATATAAAGTTATCTTAGCTTGTTTGATCAGAGAAATCGTTAATTAGTAAAGAACGAATTAGTAAAAAGATCGTATTTTTTGCGAAAATTTTTATTTTCCTCATGATTTACTAGAAACCTAGACATCCAAGAAGAAAATGTTTCGAACAAATATTTTAGCATAAACTCGTACCATTAATAATATATATTAAACTTTCTGGTTTCTGGCTTAAAATGTGTGTTGAACGAATCAATTTCTTGGAAACAGATTTAAAATGTATAGGCGAAACCCAAACGTGATCTCCATCACCTCATGACCTTCACATGAATTAGGTAATCATACCTCCCTCATTACTATCTTTTCTGCAGAAATTTATTGGAGATTCGTCACCTCGAAAGTGTACATTAGTATGATCCATTGCACAAGATGCAATATATGGAATATCGAAAGGTACGGTGAAGACTTTGACCGGAAGATAATGATATTATTTGAATTTTAAGGCACCCAGGTGATGGATGTAACTACCCTAAACTTTTGGAAATAGATACATTATTGTGTATGGAGAAACTGGAAATTTTCTGTTAAGGTGAACTACCTCTACCAAGCAGCATTCACATCAATATTTCTACTGTAGTATGCTATGACAATACAGACCATTTACAGGAAACTTTAAGTGTAAAACTTTCCATCGTGTAAATCGGATTCTTGTCCAGAAAACTTCATCCACATGCTTGCCGCATAGATATGATGGTACGTACTACTACAGTTACTAGTACTAGTACAGTTACTAGTACATACTGGTACTACTCCCAAAAAAGCAAAGAAGTATTCCCACGAAAATTCCATGCAGTGTTTAAAAAGTATGTAAAATTTATGCGCCAGGGCCACCAATCATTAGATTTGGTCACCTGAAGACACATCTGGTGGCCAAATTTGGCCACCAGTTCTTTGATCTAAATTATTCTAATTTCGACCTTCTGGTTTTAAAACCACACTTGGAAGATAGGAAAAGTGTAGAAGGGAGGACTGCTTCACTCTTTTTATTTGCATGCTAATTGTTCCTAGTTCATGGCTAATGTCAATATGATGGTGAATTATTATGTAACATCCATATGACTCATATTTAACGTCAATATTCATAATATATTGAGGCCACCAGTGATTGCAAATGGCCACGACAAAATTTTTCCGGTGGCCTCATTAGCAAACCAAATTTTAGAGAACTTTTTAAATACTTATTCCATATATACCAGATTAGATATTTAGGTAAAGGTAAACACCCTTTTCAATAGCTACTACTCCGCTTCCATATAAATGTGTTTAAATTTTAAAGAAGTCCAACGAAATAATTTGTTTTGGATAGTAGACAGTACAAGTACAGGAACGGTCTGTCAGTTTGTGGACCGGATTCAATATAATGAATAGGAATAATGTAGCTGTTGAAGCGGACTCCGTTGCGTACTTCCCATGTATAAACAAGCCTGCAACAGACATGTCGACTGTTCATGAAATTTTGAGGTAGTGCGTAAAGATTAAGTCACAGTTTGAGCTCAAATATGTACTACTAGTACTTGATCAGACTATCTTTGAAGAAGCTGTTGAAATTGTTTGGTGCCACCACAAACGATACTTACTGACGTGTTCATAATAATGGGTGGATTTCATACAACCTGCTACGTACTTTGTATCATTGGTAAGCTGTCTAGCAATGCTGGATTAGAAGTAGAGATGCTTAGGAGTATAAATTGTGACTTATTTCACAAGACTCCAACAGGAATATTCTTCAGGGAAGGCAATACAACCATGCTATTTTCGTTTGCATAAGTACATATATGAGGCATTCATGCGAATTATCTGGCGACAACTTTTAGATTACTTGGAATCGAATCCTCTTGCTGATTTTCCAAAATTGGAGACTGTTGATAAACTAATAAAACAATTCTGTGACAAAATGTGCAATAAAACATTCAAAAATGCAATAGAAAATCTCCACTATGCTATATGTAATGAACAAGTTTGAAACTTATTCATACTTTTTTGAAGAACGACAATAAAACTGTGTCATCATCCTGGATGTCTTATCTAGACTTAGTACAGCTATTACCTGGATTAATGCGCAATCACCGAGAAGAAAATTGATCACTGTTCATATTTTGTAAAAAAGAAATTATCCTCTGGTGTAACGGATAGCTGAGGTCGCCCGGTTGAAAAAAATAATCTCGTATATAATACATTTTAAGCACATAAAACTATCGGATAATATTCCAAAGCAATAATACTCATTTTTTATAATTTCCATATATTCTTTATGCACTTATAAGAATAATCATTTAAGCAATAAAGAAACACGTTCGCTATTGCAGTGTATGTATGCGTGGAATGAGAAATGGGTTGAAGTGCAGAAGTTGTGTTTCCTCAGAAGCCAGCTAGATCATGTTGCGGAAAAAGCGGAAAAGGTTAATTCAAGGATGTTTTATCTCACCAAACGATAGTGCCCGTGGAACGATACCATCAGACCCTCATCCGTTTGTTATCACCCTGTATAATAATTAACAAATAGGATTGGAGTGTGTATCTCTCAACGGCCACGTTCTCATAAAACTTGATGCAACATGCCCATGGGTTCAGTCCGTTCACTTCCCTGCATGGGTATGTTCCGCATTTACCTTTGGACCTATAGTTGGGCACACATAGAGATCAGATGTCAAAGCAACAACGCTTACAAACAACTATGGACATCGCCCGCGGCCAAGCATGCGACAATTTATGTCATTCATTTGAGATCCAGAAACGGTATTTTATGAAACATTCCCGACAACGTGAATATCATCCTGGACAAAGAGTGCTACTTTTGGATTGCACTTCAAAAAGTGGCGTTTTAAAATTTCTTTGAATGGTCTATTCGATTCCCGCAACCATTGTTCAGAAAATAAATCCCAATAGGTACTATATACGATATGACGACACTGTTCGCAAGTGTAAAAAGAAGATACAGTTAGTATTTCCCGGATTCAACCCTTCGTGGCCCCCTCAAGCCAATCCGATGAGACCGCCCGACCCCCCAAGTGACGCTTAGCGACACATAGGACATAACCGGACATGACTCGCGTTCAGTTAGTCTCTAGAAGTTAACTGAATTGCACAAAAGAACTATGATTCTTTATAACCTAATTTGGTACATAAGGATGGTGGTTATTTTGCTCCACTGCGCGGATGACAGTGAGATAGACGTCCGTGACCGCATCCAAAGAGAATATTCTTATATTTTCCTTATAATTTGTCTAGGTAGCCGCTACTTGCGG
Organism: Lepisma saccharinum; assembly: GCA_022664845.1. Taxonomy (NCBI): domain Eukaryota; kingdom Metazoa; phylum Arthropoda; class Insecta; order Zygentoma; family Lepismatidae; genus Lepisma; species Lepisma saccharinum. Next base: position 23,537 of record JAGDQP010020936.1, on the reverse strand, counting down.
TACTATTGTGATTCTTAGGTAAAGCCCAGCTAGCGTCCCTCACCGGCTCATGCTTTTTCTAAAATCTCGTTGGTGGTTTTGTTATTTTTGCCCTGTGATTTAAATTCACAAATGTCGATGCTTTCTCTCAATAAGAATCATCAATCAGCAAGCGTCGAGTTTCTTTCCCATACACCGTCAACATAGAAAGGCAAAAGTGTAATTTTAGCATTTAAAGGACGTTTTCATTGAAGTTATTGACAATGTTACATGTTCTTATAAATTATATCAACAGTGCATTTCTTTCTGGAAGGAACTACATTCTTCCATCAATGATTTGCAAAAGTCTTTGTTCTTATATGCCTTATGATTGAGGTTTTGTGGCGAATGGCCGTCACCACTGAACCATTGATTATGCGTGTCTACTAGAATCTGGACTTTTTTTTCAGTTTAATTTTTCCAAAGAGAACTTCACATCTTACCAGATAATTTCATTTTTTGTCTCAGAGCTTGTTTCTAATGGATTTCAGAAGAAAATACACCTTTGCACGCCTGTTCTCATTTGAGATATTTTAATACAAATTGAGTAAAGCAATGATATTCCCATTTTCCCCTAGTTTTGTCGATACAATGATTTGTTGTCGTAAATGTTTTGACATCTGCCACACTCTCAGATGTTAGTAGGATAGATATTGACAGATATTGAGGATTCATTCATTGGATTCCATCGTTGAACTTTATGTTACGGTAGGTTTTGTCTCCCAGCAAGTTATGGAGACAGTCTTTTGTCAGTTTATCCTCATTGCTGTAGTTAGATCAGTCATATTTTGTATTTCATCTCACGTCGCATTCTATTGTATAAGAGGAAATTAGATAGCCCACCAACTTACGCAAGTTTAAGCAAGTAGTTCGACCTACCAGAGACGCAATACAACAAACGTCCTTTTCGTCAACAGGAACTTGTTCTGATTCGACTCAGTCTCATTAGGCAAATTTGCCTCTCCCTTCGTATTTTGAACTCCCCACTCTTGATTTCTTACCTTAGTTTTAAAACACGGACAAGAGCATCAGAATCTTTTATGAACCAAACACTTGAGATCAACAACTGGGAATGCAGAGAACTTCTTCGATCCCCAGTGCAGTTTGTTTGCAGTATTCAGAGACACCAACCATAGTGCTCGACCGGCCCACGATCTTTTCGCTGCCAACCACACAATGGACGTCAACTATAGTGACATTGTGAAATGTTGATCGTCCCTCGTCAACACATCTCCAGGACAACCCCGATGGTTCTACAGTTCTCCCCTAGTGTGTGATGTTCCCCTAAGTTACTAGTGTCTAGTAATTTTTTACACAATTTTTACAAAAGAAAGACATCTTAGTTCCTACATATCCCTAGTGTTAGTGCTTTAGTATTGAGTGATGTCAGTATGATTTCATCAATTTGTTTTGAAAGATTAAGGAAGTCAACTCGTGGAGTGTGCTTCAATGGAAGAAATGATGAATGATTGAAGGAAAATTGTAAAATTAATTAAGAATGATTTTTGTATATAACTTGTAAATAGTCTTGTTTCAGAATCTAACCTACTTCGGGAATGAAATATTGTATATTTCAGTCGTGTTGGAGGAATGTTGATTGGTATTTAACATCCATTGCTAAAAGGTATTTGTAAATAGAATTAGCTTTATTTCATAGAGAACCAAAATCTCATATTCGACTACGAAAGAAGAGAAAAAGTGTTTTCGCTTAAAATCATTTTATTGCATCTCTGTGAGGTATTAAAAAGTAAAATGGATTTCAACGAGAATTGTGTTCGGTGATACAAACATAGAAATATGCAGACAAGTTTCATATTTCATCGACAGCGCGGAATGTTAGTTATTCTTACGTAATCAGAGCAAAGTTCATGTCTATGTAAGTAGTCCAAGGTTCATCTGAGTAAGAGGTACAAAGGTCACCTTACACAGCATGGCAATGATCAATCGACGCAATGCAAGATCAAAGTTCAGCCGAAGTTTGTTTAGTGGTCAGGAGTCTGGCTCTGCATCATAGAGGTAGACAATGAACTGTGATAGGCCGAGAGGTATAGCAAACGATACCAGGTTTCCAATAAAACACTGACAACCGATAAAGTGTGAGAAGGAGATATCTGAATTTCTTGGTGATCGCTGATCATCGTTCGTTATCGACTTGTTGCAGTTCGCGACAACCCGTAACAGGTCGCTAGTCTTCGTCTCTCCAATATTAAGGTTGTAGCTCACTGCCTTGGAGCTGATGACCCGTTTCAGCTCTGAATCATCCAGGATAGAAAGCTGTTCTTGTTAAGAAGAGAGAAGAAGGCCTTGTTGCTAAAGGCCACTTTCTGTAAGAAGATCATCCCAGGTTTCAACCCAAGTCTACACTGCATCGAAGTTGGTTCGCCGCCAGTTATAGAGGTATGAGATTTTGTGTTCTCTTCTATACGATAGCCGTCTTAAATTCTGTTGCTCTCAAAGTCCGTCATTCTATGCTATAGTTTTAGTAGGTAAGTTTATATTAATGCATGGGTGTTATTGCCATGAGCTTCTTTTCAATCGAAGTAGATTCTGTCCTTCAAGCCCTGATAGAAAGTCAACAAAACCTTGGTGTTTTCATCCAAAACCCCTGTATTTCCTGGTTAGATTTAAGTGCTCTTCAAATAACTATTATGTTATCTCTGTGTATTTACCAGACGTGTACAATAAGTGCACTTTAGTGTTATTGTGCGACTGTAACAAAATTACCAGTAAGCTACGCCTTCCATCGCAAAGGTTTCACACACAGAGTGTCCAAATGTACAATATATTTTACCTTTGAATATTAGTATTTTTTGCTGTGAATGAGAATCCTATAAGAAGACGCAGAACCAGCTATAGAATCAAAGTGTTGTTACAATTTAGCTATCTTCAAACGTTTGTGGAGTGTAAGAAGTATTTTGCATACAATAAAATCATTGTATTCATATTCTCACAAGGAGTCAAGATAAACCAGAATTTCATTAACGATACCTTACATAATTCATCCAATAATTCACAACTGTTTACTTATTTTTACACTCATATAAGGATTCTAGAGATACAGTCTTTATCCCTAACGCTTAAACGATCCTTTGTTGTATCGTTTTGATTTGCAACATTAAGTATATTACTCTAGAAACTCATTTTACATTAAATTGCGCCCGACAGGATTCTAGATCGCAACCAGTGCGTTACGTAAATGGCTAACAAACAGGGACCAAAGCGCCTCCAAATATTGTGAATCACTCGGTCAAGAAACCGAACAGGGAGAGAAGCGCCACCCAATATTGTGAGTAGTGCTATTAATTAAATAATAATGAACTGTAAATATTTCGTGCTAGTGAAAGTGATCGTATACGTACAAACATGATGACTCGAAGTAAAGCATTACTCGAAGAAACCAAGGCTATGGAGAAAGTTAGTTGTTGTTCTGTGGAAGATGTTGATGAGAAGCTGATTCAATGCTCTGGTTGTAGCAGGAAGTACCACGTGAAGTGCGTGAACATTTCTGATGAAATTGAGCCCATAGAGGCATGGAAATGTTTAACGTGTTTTCCAGAGCAAAGGGAAAGAGCTCCTTCTGTCCCTTTTGAGATAAAAATGGTACTGATATGAGGGATACTTGTTCGTCTCGTAGAATGAACATTAAGAAAAGTCGATATTCTGAAAATGAGCAGAGAGTTCAGACAAACAAGGAAAAAGAAACCGTACGTGATGGAGTCTTCTGACTCCCATGAAGAAAAGACTCGAGGATGCAATAAACGCAATTGATATCACCAGGATCGAGAAGGGGAAAAGCAATTAGATCAAGAACGAAAACTCATAAGGAAGCTACAAAAAGACAAAGAAAGCCCACTGAAGTTATCAGATGTCAAGTCATTTTCCACCTTTTCAGCTTAAAGTTCGTCTATGACCGCAAAACTAAAAGTTATACCTTTCGTATTACGTGGATCAACCCTACATTGGTTTCAATCCAACGCTGAGAAAATTGCCTCACTTTAGATCTTTAAAGAAGCCTTCGTCAAATATTACCAATCTGAAGACATGTCGTACGTACGGTTGACTCGTCTTAGAACAATTTCTTTTGACCCTAGGTTCGGAACGAGTGTAGAAAATTTTGCAGTCGAAAGATATAACCAGATTAAAGAATTGGATGAGAATATTTCGGAAACTCAGTTGTGTCACAGCATCACCACGTTACTTGGAACATTGTATCAACATTTGGCAACTGCCCGCATTGAAGACTCGGTTTCTTAGAGTCTATTAGAAAATTAGAATTTATACACGATAACAGTGAAGTGCGGAAATCTTTTAACAATAATTTCAGTTTGTATAATAAGGTCCTGGACAATCCTCTTAGTTCAGCAAGTATTGGTGAAGTTACAGTGGAAAAATCAGGTAAAGTTAGTACTCCATCTTCGAAGGACGAAGAATCATCAATAAATGAGTTATCACAAGATACGGATAGTCGAATCCAATTTCAGAATAGGATTGTAGGAAGAAAGAGGTACAGACCCCTTAACAGAGGATATCCAAATCGCAATCTCCAGCGATGGCGTGATCGACCCAGATCAGGATCAGAACAAAACCATCGGAGATATCAAGAAACAGAAGAACGATCTCCTGATGAAAACAATGCGAAACCTCTCCTTCATCGGATCAAAAAAATAGCAGATATGCCCATGCTACGGGTCGAGCATCGGGATCAAGGTACAATTACCCCCATTGATTATTTTTTACATTCTCGTTTAGAAGAATATGCACATAACCTGCCGAAAGAGAGTGAAGATCCCTGTAGTGTTCAGGTCGGACGAGTCAGGTGTGACCATATACATATGATCGACTGGGAATATAATACAGAACATGAATGTGATGACTTTACCTGTAAAATGGCAAATGAAGCAGTAAGGACAAGTTTAATTGATGTGGATATTATGAAAAACGAAATCACTGTTCTGATAGATTGTGGTGTAGAGACTTATGTTCGCTTCAAGGCGAAACAAGTGAGCAAGATTTTATGACATCCAATTCTTAAACTTGCCAAAAATGTAATTCTGATAGACTACACAGGTACTCGGAAGAAAAGTGTTATGAGCATGGTAGTTTTACCGATACGTTTTAAGGAGATAGTAATAATGCAACCCATGTATGTAGCTCAAGGTCTGTATCAACTCATTCTTCTAGGGATACTTCATTTCTCACAATAATGTTTTGACTGACTTTGGTCAGGTGTTATAACTATATGTCAAGGTGATACAAGATGGACATTCCCATGAAGAAAGGAAAGAATTAGGAAAGTACAGTAATACTTCAAATATCTGTCGAGGAGGATAAGAATCTTGGGATACATGAAGAAACGACAAAGGAAGACTTCGATTCCAACAACATGTTGGAGTTACGACGCGGGGAAGAAAATTTCACTATGTTAAATACAGTAAACGGAGAAACCCAAATGAATGAACAAGGGAAACCCAAACCTCTTGATTTATATTTAGGCAAATCAATTAGTGATCTGAAGATATTGGTCTCAGAAGAAGTAACGTTTTATCAACCGAAGAAATGATTAAAAGTGGCTCGTGGATGGTTTTCGCAAGCCGAAGAAGAAGAACGTATAGGTGATGAAGAGCAAAGCTACGTGTATTACACTCAAAATCTCGAGCATGTAAATCAAATAAGTAAAAGCAAAGAGTTACTTCTTATTTGGGCTGGATAACGATAAAACTCAAGTTGTTTCAGATCGTATGAGATGCTTGGAACAAAGTTTGTCTGATAGATATCAGAAATTAAAAGAATTTGATGATGAGAAGACAAAAGCCACTGAAGGAGATAAGACCACCCATGCAGGCGCCACAGAATCAAGTACAGCACTACAGCAAACAATAATGATTACGTTATTACCTACGGGAAGTGTAGAAGTTAAGGAAAATGCTAGGGTATCAAAGAGAAGTAAGAATAGAACCATGAGGAAGACCATAATAGGATCACCAGGATGGCTCACAGACCGAAAGGAAGATCCGGTATGTTGTTTGGTAGTTCGTTTCGACGACCGAGTTGTACAATGTATAAAACATGTGATAAATAGTATCACCTCTTATGTGTTGACCTTGCGGAATCTCAATGGGAACGACAATGCAACTTACCTGAATAAGAAAGAGATCATTTCGAGTTCTGATGTCAATCGTGTGCTGACAAACGGTCAAACAAGACAAAAATCAAGGTTAGTTTGATACCTCATCAGCCAGATACAGAAAAATATTTAACATCTAGGGCACAAGAGTTATTGGCCAAGATGGATCGCAGAAAGCCAGGTAGTAAGAGTGTACCAGATGCTACACAGCCAATACAAACTCAGGTGAATATGGACGTCAATAAATTAACTTTACCTAGTCAACAAACGACCTATCAGACTAATGAACTACGGAAGGAATGGAGAAACCAAAGTGGAATCATAAAACTAACCAAAGAGGAGATGCGAGACTCATCCCAAGACGTTGACGAAATTTCATCATATGAAGTTGGAAATATCTCGGTGAAATTGGTACAGAAAATAAAAGAAAGTGAAACTATCAATCCAGATGGATATGTAGGTGAAGAAAACTTTACAGAATTCAGGACTGAAATAGAGGAAGAACAGGAAATCTAAGAAGAAACACAAGGATTGGTTGAAAAAACTGTGGAAGGTACGAAAAAAATGACAATTAGAAGTTGGGAACAGATCTAGGTTCATTCCATCTTCGGGGGCCATATTAGTGGATAGCTGAGGTCGCCCAGTTGAAAAAAAATCAATCTTGTATATATTACGTTATATGCACACAAAATTTTTGGATAATTTTCCAAAGAAGGAACACTCATTTTTATGATTTCCCTGCACTTATATGAATAATCTTTCAAACAATACAGAAATACGTTAGCTATTGTAGTATATGTTTGCATGAAATAAGAAATGGGTTTAAGTGCAGAAGTTGTGTTACCTCAGAAACCCGCTATATCATGTTGCTCTGCACGCACCGGAAGTCACGTTATTGTCATCTTTGTGGAAAAAGTTCTTGCAGAAAAGAAGTTATGGAAGAATAGAATGATAATATATCTTAATTACTGATGGAATAACTACTCCTAATTAGTGAAAATGCATGACCTGTTGAATTTCACCGGACCCAGAAAGTTAACCAATGGGATAGATAGTACTGACACTGCTGTGTACGCATTGTCAGAAAAAAATTGAGGCTGTTTAACCCTCAAGAACAGTTACCTACTTTGGAAATTAGCAGCTCAGGAGTTGAACTGTCCGTAGGCCAGCTGCAAAGCCTCTTCGGTTTCTCGAGTTCCAAACCCTGCATAAGAACTGCGCCGTTAGTTGTAGCCCCGACAGTGGCATGTCCCAAGTCCCTGAAGCGGGGTTCCCTAACTCCTTATCGGGGTTCTAGATGATGGCTTTTATTATAAAGTATTAGTCCAAATGTTTGTTAGGAAGTAAGTTGACATTAGACGTATCTGTGAGATATTCTTGGAAAGTGTAGAACTTTCCCAGAACCGTGAGTTTGTTTGCGGCCGATTTAGTTGCTAGTCAGTACAACGCTGCTACATTGGTTTCGCCTATACAAAAAGGATATAATGTTGAGGGAATTTCTGCATCATTTTAAGACTTACTTACTACACATTCAGTAAGGAAGTTAGTAACCATATATTTAGTAAGGAAGTTAGTAACAGTGAGGAAGATAGTAAGAGCATATAGTTAATCAAGAAAGCAGGTTGAACTTGCATTGAAAGAATAGCTATCTCCAAAAGATTTTGTTTTCAGAAAGCGTGCAAGGTAACGGACTATATTAGCTAAAGCACAGGTATATTAAAGATAGCGTAAGCAAGATCTAAAGAACGTACAAATTAGCGATGAACGTGCAAATTAAAGAAGAACGTGCAATAACTAAAAAGTGTTACAGATAAGGAACGTGCATTTCAGTAAGATTAATGTACAGTGCAATACATTTATAGTTACGAAATATTCAGCTGCATTTAAGAAAAGTGTTATAATACTTACCGCCTATAAAAATTGAACTGTATATATATATATATCCAAAGGAACTCAAGTGCTAAGAAAGTTAGTTTAATCATAAGAAATACACACAGTGAATAAGAAAAGTACACGTATTACAGAGATAAGCAATATTCGGAACAGATCTACATAGAACTAGGTTACGTAAAGAGACGTAGCGAGATATTAAGAACATACCTGTTATATTTTTACTGGCAGAAACATACTTTCATCGTATATAGTGTAAACCGTCACAAAGGTACTGCTAGCCAGTAGATACCACTTTTAGCAATACACATACAGGAGAGAAAGCCTCATACCTTTTATTTAATCATTCAGTGAGTGATCAATTTGATAAAAGCAGTGGCGAAGCGTGGGATAAACAAGTGGGTAGACAATGTAAAAAAAAACTTTAGGGAAATCAAAAGTAAAAGAAGATAGCAATTATAATTTTTCTCTGAATATATAGCATAATATTGAAAAACAAAATTGGCAAATATGTTTCTACGAACTTTGCAACTTGCTTGCCTCAGTTAACTTGGGGTGGATAAATTCAAAGCATGCACCCACCCCCTGTAGTAAAATAATTACATCGCGGATTTCGAGAAACGCTGGAGAGAGGACGTGGGTTCGAGCCTCATCTACGCGGCAAGGCAAATGCCTGGATGGGGCACTCGATAGGAATTTCATTCCTCCACGGGAATAGCAAAGTTAAAAACGCAAGGAATAGAAAGTTTGAAAGTTCCGAACTCTCACTTTCATCTCGGCAATGTCATCAGTTACTCTTTGTAATCATTGTCCTTACTACTCGCAAAGAATGAGCTTGAACAACTTGATTTCTACGAGAATTTTATGTTCACTATGCAGATGTTAATGTTCATTTTGCAATGGTAGCCAGTTCAAAACAATCTAGCCCAACAGTTTAAATCCAGTAATCTTTCATTGCATAAAAGTGGCTCGATTTTTGTTTTACTTCTTGATATCAATGAAAAACATTTAAGAAAATTACGCAAACCTCCCTTAGTTGCCTGTACAACGGAGTATAAAATTTCATTGTTTCCCTTCTTAGAAATCTAATTACCTTGAAGTGATCTAACACTAGGTCAACTCCAAAGAATTACTCAGAGCCTATTTTACCAGTGGTAAACGTTTGCTACGTAAGGAAGTGGTATGGCAAAAGTCCTACATCAACAAATGGAAAGTTATAATTTTTATTACCTAAATTAAGTTTCAAAACACATTCAAAGTTATGAATTATCTTGGATTTAGTTACAAGATTTCCAAATTAACTACACAAAATACAAGTCACTCAGCAAGAATCAATCCGCTTTCCATGTATGTATGTCACGGGGATGCGGCGTTGGACCAACACATCGTACGACCAACAGCCTCTCAAGCATCAAGAATCGGCGTACGACCAACACCCCAGGGCAAAAATCCGTGTTGGTCGAACGTCATGTTGGTTCAACGCCATGTTGGTCCAACGCCGGTACTTCAAAGTGTTGGTTTCATGCCGGTGTTGGTCCAACGCAGGGTTGGTTCTACGCAGGTGCCCCAAAAATAATTTAAGATCATATTTTTTATTATCTTTTTAGGTTTTATATATCTGGGGCGTTGTCAATTTTATTGTTGGTCCAATGCCGTGTTGGTTCAACGCCTTGTTGGTTCAACGCCGTGTTGGTCAAACGCCGTGTTGCCTTTACGCCAGTGCCACTCAACGCTATAGTTTTTTACATAAATTATTATTACATAATTATTTCAGTATTATCAAGATTTGTGTTTTACCGTGATGGTCGTATGCCGGTTATTATTGTTGGCAAAACGCCGTGTTGGTCCTACACCGTGATGGTTTCGTGTTGGTCCAACGCATGTAACCCACACTAGTGTCTTTGTTTTATCGTTCAGTGATCATGTCGAAGTTTGTGCCTGAAAAAGAACATTAGCGGCACGCATTGCTTTTCTTATTTAATCAAAAGAAAAAGGCTGTTGAAAGTCATCGTGTGCTGGTAGAAACATATGGTGAACACGCTCCATCGATTAGAACATGTGAGACATGGTTTCAACAGTTTAAAAGTTGTGATTTCAATGTGAAAGACAGTGCGCGCTCTGGTAGACCACAAAAGTGCGAAAACGAGCAATTGCAGGTGTTATTGGAGGATGACCCAACTCAAACTCAACAGCAATTGGCAAAAGCATTAAATGTGTCACAAGAAACAATCAGCCGACGTTTACGAGCAATGGGGAAGATCAATAAACTGGGTAAATGGGTCCCACACGATTTGAATAAACGTCAAATGGAAAATCGCAAAGTCACTTGTGAAATGCTGCTTCAACGCCACGAAAGAAAATCCTTTTTGTATCGAATTGTGACGGGTGACGAAAAATGGATTTATTTTGAAAACCCGAAGCGGAAAAAATCGTGGCTTCCACCTGGCGAAGCCGGTCCTTCAACACCAAGGCCAAATCGTTTCGGCAAGAAGACTATGCTTTGTGTCTGGTGGGACCAGAGCGGTATTGTGTATTATGAACTCTTGAAGCCCAGCGAAACCGTTAATGCACAACGCTATCGCCAACAAATGATTAATTTAAATTACGCATTGATCGAAAGACGACCGGAATGGTCCCGAAGACGTGGCAAAGTGATTGTGTTACACGACAATGCGCCGTCTCACACAGCAAAAACAGTGAAAGACACCTTGAAATCGCTTGGATGGGACATCCTTCCACACCCGCCGTACTCCCCAGACCTGGCGCCATCTGACTATCACCTCTTCGCATCAATGGGGCACGCGCTCGCGGAGCAGCACTTCAGCAATTTCGAAGACGTTGGAAAATGGTTCGACGAATTGTTTGCCGCAAAAGACAAGCAGTTTTTCTGGAATGGTATGCATCAATTACCTGAATGTGTAGAAACCGATGGCCAATATTTTGAATAAAACAAAATTAATTTCCCTTGAAAATTACGTGTTTTCTTTACCACAAAAACCGGCAAAAACTTATGCATACATCTGGTATACCCTGTGAAAAATCGCGGACTATAGCATTGGAAACCCCGATTCAAGAAAGCCGTAAACTGCAATTGACAGAGTTACTATAGTTATAAACAACACTTCAACGGGAAGTCCATTGCCCTCATAGCTTCGTAAGGTAGAAAGAATGAACAAGTAAAGATTAATAGAATATATTTTTCGTTAAACAATTGAAGTTTCTAAAGCATTTCGATTTTATACAGACACACTTAACGCTTAAACAATGTCATTTGTAAGTGAGAATAATTTCTCTAATACTCGTGAATGCACCAGCTACAAAAGCAACAGCTCCAAATGTAAGAATGGCTATGTTCTTCCATAATCTCCACCAAAACTTTCCCAAACCATCTTCCCATAGTGTTATCGTCTGAATAATGGGTGGACAAATCAATCCAAGTGTAGAGAAGCATACTGAGCCCACAAGAGAGATAATTGGGCCTAAATTAGGCACGGCAATCGCAACAATAACTGTAAATAAAGCGAAAAAAAATAGTTAACAGACAGTATTACTGAAAATTATGTACTACGAGTATGTTCTTATGAGTTATGAACATTATAGACCATTACAAACAATAAAGTGTAGAAAGTTTGACAGTTGTTTCTACTTGAAACTTCTGTTCATTTGAGAAATTTTTCAAATATGAAAAGATGGTTATAATGTAAGCAGAGCCATTAAAAGTTGCCTCTTTTCCATTTATTATGATGTAAGCATTAATAATCTATAAAACAAACTATCTTTTTTGGCAAAAGCGCTTAGCTAATATTACTAGTATAATGAAATCTGATGTTCTGTTCTTCGAGGAGAAAAGGAGCAACTTATGTAGTTCTTATGTATTGAAGAATAGAAATGTCATCTAACGTTTGATTAATTTTAAAAGTATATAGATTAACAAAAATAAGAACAATAGTTTAATAATGTTAGCTGCAATATTTATAGACACCTACCAGACAGTATCTGATTCGTTTTTCGACAAGTAATAATAATATTTTACTTTCTCTGCCAATGAAATTAAAAAGTTCTACCTCTGCACTCCAATTGAAGATTGTTTCTGTATCACTTATAAAGACACAATATAAATAGAAAGTTGTATCATACTTTTCACTGGGTTCATTAGTTCAGAAGAAGCCAATATATAATAGATAAAGTATAAATATAATAAAAACTAAAAACAATCGTATTTTATAAAAGAAACCTAAGATAGATTTCTATTACAAAAGATAGTGTTTTATTACAGAAATTGATTATACTCTCAATAAATATAATCTATCCTGATAATCAGTCAGTACTTTTCCTATGTCTTTACACGTCTCTATGAAATTTACGAAGGCCTGTTTAAAATAGATGGGGTTGAACTCTTGGGGGTGATATTTATAGTACACATGTACTTTACTTCAAATATATCACGTATATCTTCTAAATAGACATGGACATACTACAGCACTCAGTTCTTGTGCAATAACACACTGATTATTTATTCACTTTACCACATTTTCGATCCTCTATCACAGTATATTTTCTGCAATTGGAAGTTAAATAGCAGCAACAACTTTATAATATTTGTCAGATTAATATATCTTCGAACATTAATTCAGCTTTTAATTATTTAAGCTGTCTGACATATATAATAATCCCTTTCAATCCCGTAGTTTTCTTTTCTCAAGTCGCTTATCTTAAACTTAACTAACTACCATAGTAGTATACCCGTCGCCCTGTCTCATTTTGTATTTAATCAGAATTTTAATCTAAAATTATGTGGAAAATTGCACGATCTTTCCATACCTGGGTGATAGCAAGGAGTCTGCTTTCCAGGGCTGTTCGATACGCGGTATAGCGGTTTTCGTTTACAATGAATAAAAGATTACGGCCCTTTTTTTCAATCCCTATTTAACATAGAAGAGATTCCAAGAAACTCTACGGCACCTTTTTACAACCCCTATTTAACATAGCAGAGATTACACAGGAACATAGACGCCCTCCAACACTATAAAAGGGTACGAAGCTCTTTTTAACACCTATTTAACATAGCAGATATTTCATGAAAGGCTATGACACCTTTTTTCAACCCCTATTTAACATAGCAGAAAAATATAGGTTAGTTACGCTATCCAACACTATGGAAAGGTACGAAGCTCTTTTTCACCCCTAAAAAGATACTACCTAGCCCTCATACCAATGCACGATAGCAGAGATTTCGTGAAAGGCTACGCCACTTTTTTCAACCCCCTATTTAACATATAACAGGAATATATGCTAGTTAATTTAACCCACATAAGCTACGTCACTTTTCTCATCCCCTATTTAACATAGCAGAAATTAGATCTACGGCTACGAACACATTTAACGTAACATGGATAGCAACTCCTATTTAACATAGCAGAGATAATAGCAAGGAGTTCGTGAAAGACTACAGCACCTTTTGTCACCCCTATATAACCTAGCATAGTCGTCCTCGCCCACACTCAGAGATTTAACAGTATTTAAGCTAACCCAAATAACAAGCCGCCGTTTCTCATTTGTTGTGGTTAGATCTCATAAAAGGCTACGAACAATTTTTCAGCCCTATTTTGCATAGCAGAAATTTCATAAAAGGGTACGGCACTTTTTTCAACCACTACTTAACATAGCAGAGATTCCAACACAGCACAGCTCTAGGCTCTAGCTCTAGGCTATTTAACATAGCAGAGAATACAAGTCCTCTAAGCTAGAGATTACAGCAGAAATTTGAAGTCAGTTTTTATACCACACACTACAACCTAGTCAAAGGTCAAATTTTTAAACGTGTGTATTTCCTAAACAGCTAGATATATTGAAATTTTGTTTTCACCTTTGGTATGAGGGCATCGAAAATTATATGCGGACCTCGAGGTTAAAGATCAAATCTGAAGTCAGTTTGCTAACTGCGACCCCCATGGTCGTAGAATAACGAAACTTATAATGCAATTTATTTTGTTCACGGTAATTCTGAATTGGAAAACAACTTCTTTATACCTATTGTCGCTTCCAAGATATGGCGGTTTGAATTTGTCGAATTTTTCAATTTTAGACGCAAATTATATGTTATTCGGTCGGTGATGCCGAATGTGAAATTTGTTTCTTTCTACCCGTCGCTTCCAAGATATGGCGATTTGAATTTGTCGAATTTTCAAATTTTAGACTCAGAATTAAGAAACTCGCGGATTGTATGTTATTCGGGTCGATGATGCCGAATTTGGAAACCGTGTGTTTGTACTGTTTACAGTTTTTTAGATATTGTATATTTGACCTTTGACCTTTACCCCTATAGTCACAGGGTATTAACTTCCAAATGTGCTTTTTTTTGCTATAATACCGAATTTGGAATTAGTTTTTCGCTATTACTTACCGTTTTCAAAAGATAGAGGGTTAAATACTTGACCTTTGACCTCGAGGTCACCAATTCTTTCACTAATAGAGCTTGTCATGATGTTGCTTAATCTGAAAACCGTATCTTTCTAACTCTTACCGTTCTCAAGATATTGCTATCTGAACCTAACTATTTGGGGCGTAGTGAAGTTATGTTTTCCATAGCGGATCGGTTCATTTCGAGTTTTCCCCATGATGTCACCAACTACCAAATCGGTTCTTTCAAGATTTTGTTTTCATTTCGGGTTTTCCCCATTGTCATCTGCGAAATCGATTCTTTCTCGATTTTGTTTTCATTTTGGGTTTTCCCCATGACGTCATCAACTGTCTATAGAAGCCTCAGTCGGACGGTTGTGCGGTACCCCCTCAGTCGGACGACGACCATCGTAGAGTGAAGATTTATCCAGGGAGAAAATTTAATCGTGAATAGCGTAGTGTGCAGTGTCGTGGACCGGGACTTGAGTTGTGTACTTAGAAGTGTGGAAACACGTGTGAAGATCGCTCCCGGGAAGACGTCAATTTTCCTGGGAGAAACGAGGATTTCTGGACGCGTGAGTAGCAAACATTATCGCATTTGTGAGAAACTAGAAACTAGAAACAGAGAAAGTTTCAATTGTGCACTATTTTTATTTTAGACGTTATTAACATTTTTCTTTGGCAATGTATATTATATGGTGCATATAATTAACAGACACATCATCAGATCAAACTACTTGTGTTTTCGTTGACCTTGAAAACTCACTCTTACGAAGGGAAAAAAGGTTTCCCAACAATATAAAATTAATACAAGCCAACCTTTTTGAGGCTTGTTGCTAGGTGAGGTGGGCCTTGAAGCATAAAGGACCCAATTCTCGTATAATTCGGACTTTATATAAAGGCGATTTAGTGGTCCTCCTGTACAAGATCATAAGATAATAGAAGGTATTCTGCTGAAACTTGTCGGTCTGGGAATTTTCAAGCCTTAAAAACAATTAATTAATAGCTTTCGGACTGAAAGCTATTAAGGAGCGTTTAAGTGTTAAACGGTTCTTAAGTGGTTTGGTAAAACAATTAAGCAAACGATTAGTTAAAACTAGAAGAGTGAGCATGATGGGCTAAAGGCTCATATCTCCGGAACCACTGGTGATGGGACCATGAAACTTTAGCAGAGCAATGACCTCACGTATGAGAGCAATGACCCATCTCACCCCCCCCTTATTCACCTTATCCAAAATCTTGACATCTAAAAAAATAAAAAAAATAAAATAAAAAAAATCATTTTTTATCAAAATTCATAATATTTTCCCCCTTTCCCCTCCCATTCCCTTCACTCATTGTATGTTTGAAAGAAAAGTAATAAAAAATGAATTTTCAATTTTCATCATTTATCAGATTTCATCATTTTTCATTATTTATCACAACTCTTTCATCCCCTCCCACACCCTTCACTCATTTTATCATGTTTTCATAAATAATAAAATAAAAAAATAATCAAAAATAATAATAAAAAGAAAATCTCATTTTTCATTTTTCACCCATTTTCACCATCCTTCACCATCATAATCATTATTTTAGATGTCAAAGATTTGTCCCTCCTTTTTTCCTTTTCATTTTGCTCTTGCGGGTGTAGTGGGACCTGATCTGCGGCCTTGGGGATGCATCTGTTTGGTTCCACATGGGGCAGAGTGGTCGCGTGCGTGGAAATTGTCGATCTGTCGGTTAAGTAGGCGAACTCGTTCGCGAACGCATTCTGTATACGGTCGGAACCGATGGCGAGATGTCGGATAAATACAAGATAGTGGTGGAGAAGAAAACATATAGTAAGTATAATCTTACTGAGGAGACTTTGAGACAACAAGAAGAAGAACGTAGGAAGAAGAACCTGGAAATAGAGGAAAGGAAGATGGAAGCAGAAAGGAGACCAAGAGAAGAAACAAAGAGTGTAGGAACTCCATTAAGGAGAACACCAGCGGCAAGAGCAGCGGGGTTAAGAATCTCATTGGATAGAGGCTTAAAAAGAATAACTTCACCAGCTGATGAGCAACATGAAAGTAAAGAAAATAAGAGAAGCAAAGAATATAAAGGAGATGGTGATGATATTACGATGATTTAGAGGAGAAGAAAGACAAGTTATTGGTACAATATTCCAAATCAATTGAGGAGATTGATAGAATGCTAACCAAGCTAAAAGTTGGAAAGGAACCAATAAGGAAAATAAAATTGAAGTTAGTAAAATATCTGATGGAGATCACGACACTCGAAGGAAGATTGGCAGAGCAACAGGATGCGAACGAAACACTTACGGAAGTAATAACATATGAAAGATCTGTACACAAGGAGGAAAGGAAAAAATGGGAATCTGATGAATGTATCAAATCAGTAGTGATAAATAAAGAAGAGAGAGAGAGATCACATTGTTGGCCAAATTAGAACTACTAGAAGAAACTAATAATAAGTTGATACGACAAATTGACGAACATGAGGAAGAACATATAAAGACAGCTAGAGTGCAAGGTATTCTGGAGCGAACTGAAACCGAGAACAATTATCTCAGAGAACAAATTAAGGAGAAGGACAAAGTAATAATAAGACTTACAGCAGCAAATGCCGAATATCAGGCTAAGTCAGAATATGAGAACAAGATTAGTGCCGATCTTAGTAAGAAGGTAGAAGAGCTGAATGAGAGATTGGTTGAATTGCTTAGGAACGAACAGACACTGATGTGCAAAATCAAAACACAGCAACCAACATTTGCGGATGCAGTCAAGGAAGCAACAATGTCAGGGAGACAACTAAAAATAAAAGAAATTAAATAGAAAGACAAACCATAGATATATGTCAAGCCAAAAGCCGGACAAAACCTAGCCCAACTTAGGAGCAATTGGGTTGGCGCGATAAATTCCGAAAAAGACAAGATATGTGCTAACATTTCACAGGCAAGAAAACAATGATTGTGCAGGCGGAATCCAGAGAGGATATAAACAAAATCATCAATAAAAGTGGAATAAAGGAGAATTTTCAAATCGAAGCAAGAAAAAAGAAGAATCCACTTCTAATCATATACAACGTTGACTCAAAATTAACAAACGAAGAAGTTGTTAGCAAAGTCATAAATACAAAGATAGATGAGTAAGGATTAGCAGAGGTCGCTTTGAAGGAAGCCAAGGTAAAATTTAGGACTGGTCCTTAAGGTAAGCGGGTCTGTCATGTGGTGTTGGAAGCTTCTCCCGAGATAAGAAAAGTCTTAATCGATAGACCCAGGATATATATCAATTATACTGGGCATTCCATCAAGGATTATCTTTCAGTAACAATATGTTTCAAGTGCGGTGATCTCGGTTATATTACAAGATATTTCGATGGCCCGGAGCTATGTTCCCATTGTGGAAGTAAAGGCTATAAAAAGGATTTATGTCCTGATAAAAACCAACCAAGGAAGTGCTTTCTAAGGAAAAAAGACTGCAAAGAAACAGATCCAAAGGAATGTGCAACGTATAAGAGCCTACTTGCGAGGGTTATTACTAAGACTACCTATGGCTGAAAGCCTTGATAATATGACCAAAAATGAGGCCTTATCGGTGAAAGAGATAACCTGGAAGGACAAAGAACAGGATAGTGAATTTAGGAATTGGGTAGAAAACAATTTTGAAACTAAGAACATTAAGAACTCGCTAACAATCACGGAGGGTACTCTCGATATTGAGAAATCAAACCAAATAATAATGCGTTTCATAAACCCAAAATTCGTAACATTTCCTTGGGGCTTTGCCCAAGTAGTTGTTGAGTCACACAATAGTTTCAATTTCGATCAAATGAATAAACTCTAAATCAAAAAAGCAATGGAAAAGAACTAAATATATTCTACACGAAGAACAAATTCGGTTGTAAATTTATTCATATAGAGTCATCGAAAGAAAAATTTCTAGGAGATTTATAGATTACATTGGAGCACTTACAAGAGATGAAATTAAATAAAAAGATATAAATAAATATGCCTGCAATAGGAGTGGGTCTCTCGAAGCACGAACCAGAGAAAGTACTAGAGGGATTCAAAGATTATAATAATAAATGTAAAGATAATAAAATAATATTCAAAATGTTTATGTTTTGTACAAGGAAATAATAAAAAGCGAAGGAACAATGTTTAGTATTTTTATTATCCGAGAAACCAAAAGACAGAAACAAAGATTCTAGATCAAACAGAAGATATTCCCTCAGACGAGATGGGTAGAATGGTAATTAATATCTCAGAATCAGAAACGGAAACGGAAGATGATGAAGAAGGAGGAACCTCATCGCCGGGGGACAGTGGGAAGGTCAAGTCACCTTCACAACTACGAAGGGACCGACAACGTTTGATAGACTTCAGAAACAGAAGAAAGAATTTAATTCAAGAAGAGAACTCTCCACAATGCACAGGTAACAAAAATAAAAAATAGATACTGGAACGCAAACTTGCAAATAAAGGAAGTGGAGTAGCTGGTTTTCAAGGTTGCTACTACGAGAGAAAACAACATTAGAAACACAATTACCATCTGATGAAGAGGGCGAAGAAGATGAAGAATATCAGGAAAATATGGCAGAGGAAGAAGAGATGTATGAGAGTCAGCATTTAAAAGAAAAGGGATCAGAAGAAAACAAACTGCAAAAAGAAGATAATGTGGGTGCTGGTACGAGTGGATCTGTGGAAAAACGAAAGAAACCAAACTGGTCGTACACAATAGAGGAAAATCGATATAAGTTAGCAATACTTGAAGATCCGTAGGTCCTAGCCATCGCCCTCAGACGTATTGTGCGAAGACTCCACGGTAACGGAGATGGGATTACTTTCCCCATACCGGATGCAGTGGACCGTATCTCTTTAGAAAGACACAATCTACCAACCGAACCGGAACAGTTGTTGGAACTCGTTGATGAAGTCTTCAAACGTAGGGACGAAGACTTCAACCTAAATGAGGTATATAGTGACTTTGTGAGGACGCATGGCAGGGCGCTGCTGGACACAAAGGAGCCCTGGCCGCGCTGCTATGTGCATACCAAGTATCCAAATATACAATAGTATGCTACCTGAGCAGTGTTCTGTGTTGCAAATAAATGCACAAGTTTCCAGACTGGTTGTAATGGAAGTGAGGAAACTAGCTGAAGAATTAAAAACTGATATCATATGCATTCAGGAACCTTACACTTTGAAAGGTAGAGTAATAAATATTCCAATAATGGCGCAGATTGTTATAAGGGGCGAAAATCCAAAAGCTGCAATTATCAATCTTAATAGAAACTATCAAATTATTGACATTTCACAATTTACTGATGAATTTACGGCTTGCGCTGAATTATTAACAGGATTCGGAAAATTTATTTTAATTAGTATATACTACCAGTTCAGATTTGAGATCACCAGTCTTATAAACAAATTAGAATTAATAATAAATACATACTCGAACCAAAATCTAACCATAACAATGGATTCAAATGCGAAGTCACCATTATGGTTCAGTAACATTAGAAATGACAGAGACAGGAGGAGAGGAGAGCAGATGGAAGATTTAATTTTTGCAAATAATTTAGTAATAATAAATAAGGGTGGACAGCTGCCTACTTACAGTAACCGCGCGGGTGCAACATCAAACATTGACTTAATACTAACTACACAAAACTTAGGAGATAGAATTCAAAATTGGCAAGTTCTGGATGGTCTCACTAGTAGTCATCAGAATGTAATTAAATTTGAAATCGGAACAACGAATATAAAAGCACAGGGCACTGCTCATGATGAGGACTCTATCAAATACAACATAATTAGAATGAACTGGAACATTTTCAGAGTCATTTAGTACTGCCTGAGATATAAGATGTCGCTAACGTGGATTTAATAGCCATGAAGATTGAAGACACTGTACAGTAAGCAATAGGGACCTCTGGTCCGCCGCAGGGGAAGACCAAAACAAACACCACAGCCCCTTTCTGGTGCGCCGAGCTGGAAAGACAGAGGAGGATCGTCAGGGCTAAACGTAAAAGTTATCAGCAAACTCTGGACCTGGAGCTTAGAGATAGGAAACTGGAACAATATCGAATAGCTAAACAGGAGTACATAGAAAATTAAACATTAGGAAGAAGGAGTCTTGGGATAAATTTGTGGATACTAATTTGACTTTAGATCCTTGGGGTTCTCCATACAAAATATTTATGGAGAAAAAATTCACCAACGACATTGGCAACCTTAAAAAATCAGATGGCACATATACTACCACGTGGAAGGAGTCGGCGGACTTACTAATGAATGAACTAATACCAAAAGATTCGGAAGAAACGAAACAGAAGAGCAACAAAGAACCAGAAATGAAATGGTGAAAATACTTGAACTTGTTGGAAGAAGAAATGATGGAATAGAAGAGCTTCCTATAAAAATCAAGAAATCGAATTAGGTATTAAAACTCTAAAAAATAGAAAAGCTCCAGGCCCAGATGGCCTTAAATCCGAGATCTTTAAAAGGACTAAGAATTGGACGCCGCACCTGGCAAGACTTCACTGAATGCTTGAAACAAGGCAGATTTCCAACTAAATGGAAGGAGGCTAACTTAATAATTATCTTAAAGAGCCAAGAAAAAACAAAATCCAACCCTAGATCATATAGACCTATCTGCCTCCTAAACGTAATTGGCAAGATTTTTGAGAAGGTGATAATAAATAGACTTCAAGCAACAAGAATCGACTTTGAAGAGGATCAAATTCAATTTGGATTTGGAAGGGGAAAATCAACGCAGGACGCGTTAAATAAATTCTGTATGGGAGTATGGGAGGCAGAGGCAAAATCTGTGATCGCAGTTTCTATAGATATTAAGGGGGCCTTCAACAACCTGTGGTGGCCAGCTCTTTTTGTAAATCTGAATAAGAACGAAATTCCATTTTACCTTATTAGGGTGCTCGGGGACTACTGCAAAATATATTAGTCAATCTGTGTGTCCCTGGAGAAAAGCTGAGCAGAAAACCGAACAAGGGATGTCCACTGGCCCCCCTGCGTGAAAATGATCAATGAAAAGGAGGAGGTAGCATCGATAATAGCCTACGCCGACGACATTGACATCTTGGCGGAGGCGAACTCTAGTTTGGAAATAGAAACAAAAACAAAAGGAATTCTGGCGGCCATTAGTATGTGGTGTGAGACCAACAAATTGACTGTATCAGCGGAAAAGACGCAGTATATGATCTTTAAGGGGAAGTTAGAACAAAACCCAACAATTACGTAAAATAATCAAAATTTAAAGGGAGCTAAAAACTTTAGGAATTTAGGTGTGATTCTGGATGAAAAGTTAAATTTCATGGAGCATATTGAAGCAACAAAAAGTAAAATACTCAAAATTGGGAATAAATTAATAACAATTGCAAATACTAAATTTGGTCTACCTGTAAAATATATAAAATTATATCACAATCAGATCATTAATTCAATAGGCACCTATGGAGCAAGGGTATGGGCACACAGTTGACAGAAAATTAAAAACTCGCAGAAAAGATCGACAGTACACAGAGATCAGTACTACTAAGAATGTCTGGCGCGTATAGTACAAAACCAGGTGTGGCACTGAATATAATTTTGTGTATAGCACGTCTGTACCTGGAGATCATAAAATCGGCAACTCAATACTGGATAAAGAAGAAAAAATTAATTAGGGCAACAGAAACTTTGGGATTTTTGGCAATTACAAAAGAGGACATAGAAGAAGCAATTATATCTAAATGGCAAAATTTGTGGGAAACCAGTAGTAAACCTAGAAGACTTTTTCGAATAATTAATAACGTTAACAATAGATTAAAATGGAAAAAATGGAATCCGGGTAGGGGTGCGGTCTACATTTTAAGTGGTTATGGGCCTTATAGAGCAAAATTTTTTGAACTTGGAATGACGGAAACTCCGTTATGCGAGTGTGGCGCGATCTCAACACCGGAGCATGTGGTCCTTGAGTGCCCGAGAAGTGGGGAAAATATAGATGGAACGGTAGATCGGCAGATCAATGACCTAAGACAGGAACTGCAAAATTTAACAGTGAAAAACATGATAGAGGATGAAAACTTAAGAAAGTCCCAAGATCAACTGACGACCAGGATCTCGCATATAGAAAAAATGAAACTCTTAAACCGGAACTGAAAGACTTCATTAGGAAAACACTTATGAAGTAAGCAAACTGAAGTAAATGTAAATAGACTTTATGTACCGTGCGTCTGTGTGGTGTCGTGTGATTGTCGTGTCGTGTTCGTGAGTGCTCGGTCGGTATGTATGCGTGTGTGAATGAACGAAACAGTCAAGGGGTAGATGAACTTGCGGGAGTATGCGAACTTTGTAGACTTACCAACTAATCTACGGTTATACTCGGAGTGCGTATCTATTCCTTGAACGATAATAAACTTAAATAGAATCGTAAACCGAATACGCAAATAGAAGTGTAAAATGATAGCAATATTATAGCCCTCCCCCCAGAGCTGCTGCCAACTAACAGTTTGGACAGCTAAAAACTCTGGATGGATATAAACCCTCCCTCTGGGAAGATGCTAAGATCTAAATGTGCGCGAGTGAAGTGAAAATAAAGTGAGTGTTGTGAAGTGCGGTATGAAGATGCAGCGACTGGAAGAGAGAAAAGAAGAACCCCCTGGAATCAGCACCATACTTGGATCTGGAGGAGGAATTCCGCTGCGCAGGGATCTGAGTCGACTCAACCCGTTGTGTATCTATGGATGTGTTGTGTGAATGATTGAATGAATGTCTTTGTTTTTGTTTATTTTAGAAAAAAATAAGGGATTAGAAGTAGGAAATTAATAGATCTTTTTGATAAATGGGAAAGATGGATAAAGGGTTAGCTTAGATTAATCACAAGAAATGCATATTAATGAACATTTTTCTATACACAAACACAGGTATATATGATTTTAAAGACGTAGCGAGGAAACAGTGATATACAAAACAGCTATAATAATAATATTAAAAATATAGTATGATTGTATGAGTTAAACCTAAATAAAGATTAACATTTTACAATAAGAATATAAAATAAATTAAAATGATTATAAATAAATCAAATAAGATGAACATATAATAATAAAACAACTA
>JAGDQP010020935.1:7694-32485 GCA_022664845.1 Lepisma saccharinum | reverse complement strand
TTTTTTAAACAGCGTTCATTATTTTACATTCTAATAACAGCCGAATACATACAGCTGCTTAATATTGAAGCAAATTGCAATGTTGTGACTATCAGTAGCTTGTAAACTAATAAACATAGTTTAAAAGCAATTTCAACAATTACGTTTTCAGACTTTTTGAGACTGACAAGAAATGTTCCGTATAACATAACCAAAATATACTTTCTAATTCCACATGCAGAAACATGTATGCTTGTCGTTTTACAGTGTGAACTGGCAAAATGTGCAATAGAGCTGTAAATGATTTTTTTAAAATCAAAACTATTATTGCGATGACAAACCTGTTTTTATCGAGAGAGTTAATTTCTCGAAAGAGCAAGAAAATAAAGAGGAAGAAATATGCACCAATGTAATATGTTAAATTAGTAATCGAAAAGAAAACCTGCACTAGTTAAAAATATTAAACTGCGTTCTGAATGGTTCTGAAAAACACTTTGCACTTTTGATCACAGTTTTATAATTTTTGATCCTGAAATTGTAATAGAAAACTTTGGTCTTAAAAGTTGAAAAAATAAAATAGCTATGGTAAGTTTTCATGTTGTGTAATTTTCTATTGTTGCATTCTATTTATTGCATCGTGATATAGATATACGCATCGTGACTGCGTATATTTTTCGTAATAAGTAGTATTAATTTTGAAAAGTACAGTTTATTGCTTCCTATAAGTTATAACATTTACAATATTTTACTTTCAATGACTTCAAAGTTTAGTTTAAATAACTCAACACATATGTATACAAAAGTGGTGACAAAATTGGCTTAGTTTAAAACATGCCTCGGTTTATCAAAAGTCACAAGTAATTGAAATACAAGTACAGAAAATAATACACTTTATTACAAGAACGTTAAGGAGCACTTTCTCCCATGATTAAAACTGAAATTTGGGTTTGACCGCTGTTTATTTCTAATTCGTCCTTGTTTTGCTTGAAGTGACGGACTACAAATTACAAGGTTCTGGGTTCGATTCCCACCGCAGGCAGCTGCAGAATTTACAAGATATTCCTGAAGACTACAAAATAGGAGCTATCTCGAAACGTCGTAGAAATAGGTACTGTACAATCGTAGGAGTACGACACTAACCTTCTTTCAAGTTACTGAGTTTGAAATTGGCACATTTTGACAACATCAAAATAGCATACGTTGCAAACAGAACAAGAGGAATGTTAAATCAAATCTATATCGAATATTGAGTCGGTTTTGCAAACTTATCTAAGAAAGTGCTCCCACGCCAATAACAGTCTAAGTCGTGTTGAATTTTCCTTACTACTTTTTCTGTATTAATCTTCCTCTTTTCATTTTTGAAACTGAATTAAAAGATTCTCCCCCATTGCTTTTCTCATACTTTACCAAAACTTTTTAATTTTTCTCCAAAAGCAACGGAATTATATTCTAGGAGAGGGAAAGAATATATTTAATTTCTCCTTCCTCTGCTCGTGTGCCTTTGAATAAAACCTTTTATAATAACGATGGGTTAGCGCTGTCAATATAAATGAAAAAAAAAAAAAAGCTAACGGAGTATCAAGACGCTTGTTGAATGTGAGAAATATATTAGTTCCGAATACATTATATTGAGCAGCTTATTCTATTTGCATCCTATTTATCTATCTCTTCCTTTTTTACCTTTCTCTTTCGCTTCCCCTCTTTCTCGTCTTTCCTTGTGTCTTGTTCGTCTTCTTACCATGTTTTCTATTTCAGTTTAGGTTCTGCCAACACTATCTCTGGTTTCGGCTTATACAGAGTCTTTCTTATTTTCCTTTTTCCAAGTTTTTGTTCGAGAGGTGGGCGGAGCAAAGAAGAAAGAAGAGAATGTTTCATACAAAAAAGAAAACGAGAGGAAAAATATGTCTATGAGAGGAAAAGAAGTATAAGAACTGGGAGAAGACACAAGAGTCTTTGAAAGGTTGTAGGGGGAAAGTTATCACGATGAAAGACTTGTGCTATTTGGGTTAGAAAATGCTTTTGTGTTAGGCAAAAGGTGTTAAATGAAATTTCTGAATATTTTACACGCTGTACATATCAAAAGGATATAAGATTTTTTAACATGAAGCTCGAGGCAATATCTTTGAGATCACTTCTTAAGCCACTTTTAAAGACGAGAGAATTTAAAACGTTTTAGTTCTACGTACAGTTTTTCTTTAAGTTTTGTTTTAAAGTGTGTGTATCACAGGCAGATAGAGAAATACGTAACTCGTTGGAAGTGAAGTTGGTTCCCCCAGCAGAAGGTGACAAATCTATTGATGATTAGTTGGTAATTATATCTTCATAATCAATCAAGATCCTTAATAATTTACCAATAAAATTCTCATATTTCGAAGTGGGTATGAGGTCAATATTCGCCACTACTTTGTTGTTTACTTTTGATTCTAATATGACATAAACAGAAAGTTCTGCTTCTGTTGTTTGTTTTACGAGGAGCACATTTGAGGAACATTCCGAATATGTAATATAACCGAATGTTCTTGATGTGTCGCTACATTGAAATCTCCCGGAAATCAGACTGTTTTAATAGACAGAAAGTAGCAGTTAAATGTCTCAAGGTACTGGTATCCACCTATTCTTTTAACCGAAAATTTATTTCTCCGTATTTATTTATTTGTCCTTCAAAAAGCTAGTCTAAACATATTGTCATGAAACAAATACATTTTATAGCATAAGACGGTCCTTTAGAAGTACGTAAACTTTGGACTTTAGTTAGAAAATACATAAAAATACTCAAACTTTTCCGGAAAAGCTTAAAGTATAAAAATAACATCACGGTTGTAGGATGCGTTCAGTATTCTATCTCAATATTCTATCGTTTCTATTTCATAATATAAATAACATTAAGTGGCTGTAGCTGGTAGAGCGTTGGTTTTGCATTCTGAAGGTCCTGGATAGTCTGTAAGCCAACCTGACAGAGGTTTGTTTGCAGGTTTCTTCCTCAGTTAAGCCATGTCATGCAGGATCCTTCAGCTTCAAACTTGATCCTGGCTGACTCTTTTTCTACATTCTCTTACCTATTCTACCCCGGTCTGAACCGAAGATGCCTAAAGACCATAAATACAATTTAGTTGTGAATAACATTAACGTAGAGGACAGAACACATGACCGTTGATTCTTAGTTTCCTATTGGATTCATGACGATAAAGTAGAACTTTGTTAATAAGTGACTGTTTTAAGCAAATTATAACTTTTCTATTGCTCAGAATACTCTCACGCTTATCTCTAGTTATATGTCATCTCACACTTCCTATCAAACATCAAAACAACTATATTACATTTTTGTAAAAGAAAAGCAATGAATTGAATTTGTTCAGCTACCGTGTATCGTCATATCTATTTTCTTTGTAAAGTACGGGTAACGATTGATTATTGGCATGACAATTACTCTACACCATATTATTGGTTGTTTATTGTCTAGTTTTATTTTTTCTTTCATCAACACGTGTATAAAGTATTAACTGTATTTTTCACCTTGGAGCCTGGAACAAATCAGAATATAGATTAAACGAAATATTAACACAATCTTACTACTTTTTAATTTCGTTACGATTAAACAAAAACTAATTTTATTTTGCTTCATTCCGTCGTGTCTATGATAACAGTTGTAAGATATCCTTTGTCCCTCTAAACTCTCTTCTCATTCCTCCTTTCAGTCCTGTATCTCACAGGGCTGAAGGAAATCTCATTAATTGCAACCGAGCGCTAGATTGTTGTCAGGTGGAGTTCCACTGCGTTCTCTGACTAATGAATTACACTTGTCTCCTGCTCTGGTGTATAGACAGACAAAGGTCACAAATTCATGAAACAGAGAATTTTGTTTGCATGCATGACCACAGCGAAAGTGTTTTCGGGTCAGTTAAATCTCTTGTTTTCTCTCCGAGTTGTCCTCTATCCCAACCACCACAAACCTGAGTCTCTCTTTCTCTTCTTGCGAAATCCCTCTTCTCTATCGTTTTCTATCAGTCTCTCAATTGAAATGCAGCTGTTGGTAAAATATTGTACAAGCACTGTTATTCCAAATGAAATAATTAAAGCAGTTTTCTAAACAAAATGTGTTTATCGCTAAAACTATAACGTGGAGCAAAGTACTCGAAATTATTTCGTCTCTCTCAAGCGAGTTTCATGTATTGATTAAATTTCTTTTACTCCTCACCTTCTCTAGAAGAAAGGTTCGTCTGATCAGCTAGAATAAAGATTATACTGATTTATTTGAGTCGAAAAACTGAATTTATTTCAATTTGTTAATTTCAGTGAAAACAAGTCGTGGATAGATATTCAGTATGAATCCGAGTTTTCATGCTACAAGCGATTTGCTAATATGTTTAATATATTACGTAAAATATAAATCCATAAAGTTAAATGAACAACATATAATCTTTTACTACGACAATATTCCACGTAGAAAGTTTGGTTGTTTAAATCCTCATATTTCGTATTTGTGAAGCATTAAAACAGGGAAATTAAAGCATTCAAATGTAGTAGTTGCTTTGCTGAATATTTTACATACATTTGGATATTCAGAAATCACGATTTCTATGATATGAGTGTTTGGGTTAAGCAAAATACCAGACAGAGCTTGAATGTGTCCGTTTGTGTCTGCGAAAATTTTCGTAAAGTTTAGCATGATTAAGGAAAAAACAGATAAAAATCTGCTAGAATGTGAAATAAAGTAAAGGTCTATTGACTATTGCTGAGTTTTGCAGCAAGTTTTTCAAGAACGGACAAACTGCTACTAGATAAATACAAATCGATTTGAAGCTACTATTGAAAAGTTTAGTATGTACTTATAATAACAAGATAATTCAAAGAAAGGTCTATATAGTATTACTGAATAAATAACTGATGGAGAAATTCTGTAAATATTGAAAGTACCTACGTATAGAGCAAACAATAAAATAAGTCTTATTACAATCTCACTATTTAGAAGCACCCCTGCATTTCGAAAACGAAGTGTTTCTTCTTACCATGCTTAGGACGATCTTTTGAGCAGGTTTCAAGCGTAGCGTATATTGTTCATTGTAAGGACATATAAATTTAGAATTCTCCTGATAGTTTTTAGTCGCGATGGATTCTCAATATAACATCACGATTGCTTTATTTGCCATTGCTTATATTGTTTTAGTAGGTTTGTTATATTTTATATTTTATAACTGTTTGTTATCAAATATTATAGGAGTTAATGTCTTAATTCTTTATTTAACTTTCTTCCTTTTAGCAAATTTGTCCGTTGGTACTTTATCCGTTTTTGCACAACTTGGCAGAAAGTAGTTTGATTATATATAATTTAAACATGAATTTTAATTATATCAGTTATAGTGATTTATAAAAATACTCTTCATGGACCATTACAATACAATTTGAATAATGTTAATTCTTGTAAAAACATACATTGTTTTCTGCTCCGCAAGTAAATTATGATGGATCATCTTCAGTTTTTAAATGGAGCCAATGTTGCGATTTATTCATAATTGTGATAAATATTAGCAAGCATGGAAGTATAAAGCATATGTATGTTTGCTAGTAAATAAACCATATTCCTCAGTAACTGTGTAATCTGTTTATCATGTATGAATTGAAGCAGATTGTTTGTGCAACCTGGACGTATTCATAACATGTATATATGTCTGTGAATATACACATTAGGTATATTTGAGCGTGCGAGGGAGAAGTGTATGAGCGGGATTGAAATTTATCAAAATAGACGCTGTATTACACACAACAACCGGTCGGTGCTGTACTGTTCATTTTGTTCCAGTAATCATTTTCATATAAAAGTAAATTGACTTTTAGTTAAATCAGGACTTGTTTATGAACAGGCTGTCCGTTTCAAAAATGTAAATACAGGAATGGGAAAAAGCTTTCGAGGAATGAGGATGCTTGTATGTGGAACAGAACATTAAAATTTAGAACATTGATGCAAAAAATTATGATTTTTGTGGAAAATGCACTTACTCTGCTGTAATTTTGCACCACAAATAACAAGGAAAATATTTTGCGAAGGATCGATGCGATGGCCTAGCTCTATTACACCAGTTTATCTGGCTTTTTTCTCTTTTCCTCTTTCTCTGGTGATTTTAATAAAAAAAATCGTTCAGCGATTGAAATGACATGGCAATTGAGCGCACAACGCAATGTCAATCAATTCTATAACTTCTGGGAATAACTCAGCCTAATATGTGACTGGCTCTGTTCTCTTTCTCTTTCTGTGAATGAGAGAGAGAGAGAGAGAGAGAGAGAGAGAGAGAGAGAGAGAGAGAGAGAGTTGTCAAGTAGGATGAATACACACACACACATACGACGATCATATGAGATATGAAATACCAAAAATCATTGTTCTCCGATTTTTCTCCCTATTTTTTACCGACTGGTTTTGGGTTGTATGATATCACTGAATCCAGATTAAAGGCAAGTTTTTTTTTCGATTTACACTTCTTTTGTTCTCGATATGTAGACGTTATCTTAGTAGATAATAGAATCGTAAGCGATAACGTTTCTGTGAAAGGTATTTTTTAAAATATGCACCTTTTCTGTAATTCAGTACGGATATAAATAACAGTCGATACCTTTACTTGAATGAATTCTCTTCCCACAGGAAGAAAGCATACGGTACATGTATAATAATATCATTTCATTCAAGTATTATATTACAGAAATAAGTTGATTAAATAGTATGATCCCCTCATATTTGATTCCATTATGTAAAATCATTTGCAAGATTTCCCTCCCTGATTTGAAAACGCATCGATCGATTCCTATGTGACTTTCGTTTCAAATAGATTCTATTTTTCTAATGTTCTTACTAAAGGATATTGGAGAGATCGGGTTGGGAACACATAGTGTATTCTGTATAGCTTTACAGTTATTTCTAAACTATTAAAGCCACTAAAATCAGGAACTTTAATTTCGATTGACATTTTCCAAGATTTCCCTCAGTTACTAAAAAATTACTTGTAATGTACCTTGAGAAAAGGCAACATTCCTTCTCCACGTTTATTACAATCGATAAGTTCTCTACACTTATGAATATAAAGTCACGACTTGTAGTTTTGAAATGCTGCAAAGATAATTAATTACAGTGTTAATAATGTTTATATGAACAAAAAGAACTC
Organism: Lepisma saccharinum; assembly: GCA_022664845.1. Classification (NCBI taxonomy): domain Eukaryota; kingdom Metazoa; phylum Arthropoda; class Insecta; order Zygentoma; family Lepismatidae; genus Lepisma; species Lepisma saccharinum. The sequence goes on along the minus strand of JAGDQP010020935.1, from coordinate 25,355 downwards.
CTGATACAGCAGTATATAATATTTGTATTTCTTGTTAACTTACAGAAGGTAATTTCAGAAGACGTAAACAATATTACTTACTTTTATTAAAGAGGTCTAAGGTAGAGTGTAATGAACAGGAATATTCACTTCCTGATATTCTCAATTTTCCCATAAGCTCTGCTACATAGAGCTCGTAATGAAACAGGTCTATGAAGATGAACGCGTGGGTAGAACTAATTATAAGTACTTGACTGCAAACAAGAAACAAAGGCTGACAGGCGAAGAAGAACAAAGTAATAACAACACCAACGTAATGAAATAAAGTAAGCTTCATATAATACTTAGAGGTGATGCTAGCAAATAATTACAAGGTTAGTGAAAGCGTAGAAGAGATTGGCTCTTGAAGACAGAACCTGTGTCAATACAGGATGCCGACAGATTTTAAAGCATACATATTTATAGATCGTGTTACGCGACTGAGAATGTTCAATTTGCTCTAAACATGTACAGAAGTAACTACAAATATCTTCATTAAAATGAATATTGTTCCCGTAATGAAATGGAAACACATCCTTTTAATCTTCTTTAGGTTTATGTTTATGTATTAATGTATATTAATATGTATTTTGGATATTCACACCATAGAGCATGCTTCACTTATGGTGTTCACAATTAAAATAATACAAAGAAACAGATACATAATTCTTCTTACTGCAAGTGGAGATACTTCAGAGAAATAATATTCAAATGTAACTTATTCGTAATTAGTTAAAATTCCCTGACAGTATATTTCATTTACAATTACTTCCAATAGCGCCAATTTAATTGAAAATTAACTGGAAAAACTTTACTTTGTTCGGGTTATTTTAGTAACGTTTCACATCGGCCCGCTACGATTATACGAATGCAATGCTTGTTAAAATCCACAAACATCCATACCACAGACGTGATTCGAACCCGCGACCTTGGAGACGCTGGCCTAACCTCTCAGACCCCACGATTGACTCGGTTGACTGTGAATGAACTCGCGTATAATTTTTTAGTAAATTGAAATATGCTTTTTTTCTCTAACAAGTTAGACCTGAACAACTAAAGAGTTCAGTCTTCTGTGCATGTTTAAGGTACATGTTTGTTGTTTATATTTAAGAAATTGCAATCGCTTTGTCTGAAAGTATTTCAAATTTATTTAAATTCACTATTAAAAATCTTATTTTATCGCATATACATAAAATATTTCACTGCCTGTTTTATATTTTACCTCTGTGAATAATTTTGTCTTTCATTTGACATTACACGCAAATGTCTTGTTTTCGTCGAAAAAAAAAATAAACCTCCTATTAAAAGACTATGTAAAAAACGTGTCATTTTTGTTTATTTAAAGCGTGTTGCCAATGATCCTACGATCTATATTAACTGTTAACACATGCAGTAATACTTGTGTGGGACGTGTTTCCACTGTAATCAGTCAATTTGTGGTTACATGATTGACATCATTAGTGGGAGCAGGAATTTGTGAGTAAATAAAAAGCAAAATGTATCAAGAAAATAGTTAAATAAAAGTTGGTAAATAAATTAGAAAGTTCAAAGTCGAGCTGTTTTCGGTAAACAATTTTTTTTCATTGTTACTAACATCGGTACTTTAAGTTTACATTGAATTCCAGTAACCGAAACTTATTTTAATCGTACGCAATGGAATGTAGTTTACAGTCAATTTGTGGTTTCCTTTTCAAGTGTTTCGGAGACATTTCTGTTCTGAAGAAGCAAAAGTAAGACCTGCTATACTGCATATTCACTTGTACATACTTGTTTTCTGTGTGAGTTTCTATACCTCTAAACGTTCTATTCTACTTTGACAAAACAGCAAACAATATTTTCGAATCGAATCTACCAAAAATTAAGATTTGCGTACAGTTGTTCGGGGGAGAAAATAACTATTACCTTTCTCAGCCTCTGGATATTTTGGTTAGCGACGCCATCGTACATAGATTGATTATGAAAATGGTTAACTTTTCCTATCATGAAATGAGGCCAGATCTAAAATTCGTTAGCGATTAGACTAATATTCTCGTCTGCTGGCACAGAGCTGGAAAGCGTTCTAATATTAGAAAATATATCTAATCACTTTCTTTAACGTCTGCTGATACCATATAGAAGAGAAAGTTTTCATAGTACCTTACTTTCGCGTTACAAGGGACATCACCCAAGTGTCAGGCTCCAATTACAATGTAATATTAATTTCTGATAGAGGGAATGTATGCATTATGTCTGATGACATAAATATTTTCCATGCCGCATGTTTTTTAAAGTTATTGAATGTTGAAGAGCTGTGATGTAACTATTTACAGTGTAAGGCAAAAGTCCCCTAATAGGCCTACTCCTTGTAAACAGCGTGTGAAGAACAACAAGGTGGGTACATATTAGGCCTAGGGGGAAATCGTATGGTAGGTATAACTTTGACGGCAGCCATCTTGAAATTCGCCATATTGAATCACACTCAATTTTCAAAAATGAAACCCATAGCATGTGACACCTCATTGTAACAGCAAATTTTCCCACAAATCCAATGGTATGCTTATTTTTGCTTTATAGTTAAACAGTACGAAGTTAGGCTCATGTTTGCTACATTTATTGATCTTCCGATTTATTGTCAGTACATGACTAGTGTTGAGATGTGCTTCCGCCACTCTTTCTGAAGTGGTAAGAGTTGCGATGTAGTTATTTATTTCAAACCACAAAACATGAAAGATCGATAGACCTATGCCACGTGAACAATCAAAAATTAAATGGTAACCGATTCTCGTTAGATGAACACAAAATAATCAGGAAATATAGTGGGCAATGTTACGCAAACGAAAAAAAAAACACTTCAAGGAAACAGCAGCAATCAATAAAAGAGAAAAAAGAAGCAGAATAAAGCTATTCCCAACACGGTTTACAAATATGAACATCCTTTGGTTCGACAACATTCGCTAAAAACAAATGACAAATAGTTTTTCTGATTGGAGAAAACAGTTGTCATAGAAAATAAATAAATAAATAAACAAGAAAGAAATATAAAAGAAAACGAAAACGATTAAGTTAGACAACAATTATAGCTCTTCTTCTTCCTTCTTGAAATTAATCTTAATTTGATTTCTCGTCGCGTCTACTATCTATTACAAGCGACGTCTTTGGTATCACGTGACTGCAAGATAAGAGGAGTTGTTTCGTTGTGCGATGATGCAATAAACGATTTGTGGAACGGCAGATGTGTGTCTGTTAGTTTTCGTTTGCATGTGGCTGGGGACATCGGTACATTACAAGCAGAAGTGGACGTTTCTCGTATTGTTCACGTGAATACAACGTGAATTGTGTTTTAATAACATGTTACTTTTGCTTTAATCAAGTTTGAATTTGTCATAGTGGAAAAATGGCAAAAAATAACACCTGCAATTTGTTAAAATACTCTACGAGGACTTCACAAATACGGCTCATGAGACACCATTCAGTGCTCATGAGATTGAATTAAAGTCTCAACTGGTGAAAATTATTGACGAGTGCGTATCTTCAAGTACATTGTGCATCAAGAAGACTACGGATTTGGATTTCAATGAAATGGAGCCTGAACCGGAAGACGGCGGACCACTTTGTTACGATAGTAGCAATGATTCGCAACCAGAGGACGAAGCAGCATCGAGTTCCACATCCTATTCAAGTCCCACGAGAAAGGTAAGCAAAAATTTATCTTTAGAAACTAAAAAGAAAATTGTTGAATATTGGCCATTTACATTGGGGAACTGTTTCAAAGCGTTATCGCGCTGTCACTAGTGAACGACAATTAAGACGATATAAAAATGAAGTTACAGAGGCTGGAAATCAGTTTGACAAACTAAAAGAGATCGATCAGCATTCCTTTAATGAGTTTGTTAAAGCAAAATCTAAAACAAATAATTTTACATGATTCTGATTTAAATCGATGGGCACTTCTGAAGCAAACAGAAGCCAATGTAAAAACTTTACAGCATAACCTCACTGGATTTGGAAATTCAAGCAAAAACATAGAACCGTATCAAGAAAAATAACCAGATTCATAACCCATGTTTATTCTGCAGAAAGTAAAGACGTCAATCAAAGTGCGTGTGTGATTTTCTGTTAGCGAGCAAACAGTATTTCGATAAATACCAACGTACACAAATTGGTACGTGATGAAAGTGGTTTTAATCTCGAACTTCATTCTGAACGTACATTGGATATTAAAGGGACCAAAACAACAGAAGCAATCGTCCATTAAAATCATCCACAACTCATTTATATACAGTTATGCCCATCATTTCAGCTGCTGGGCAAGTAATTAGTCCGCTTTACATTGTGTTACCGGAAACCGGAGGAAACTTTGGTCCAAGAGTTTTGGAATCTTTGTTTACAGCTGACAACCTATACATAGCAGCTTCGAGCAGTGGAAAATTGGAAAACAGCATTTGTTAGAGGGGTTTGAAAAGGTTTACTTCCCTAATGTGTCAGAGGATTCTGTACTTTTAGTCGATTCTTGGACCTCTTATAACGATGAAGTGGCAATGACAGCAACAAAACCGTCCAATTGCAATGTTTTAATCTTATGTATCCCTTCGAAGACGACAGGTTTTATCCGACATGCGGACGTTTATTTCTTCAGAATGTGGAAGCACTTTGTTCGAAAATTTTCTGATTGAGTCTTGCTCGATAACCTGGACATCAATCTTCATCAACGAAACAATGTCTTAAAAATCCAATCACTTGTTCATGACCAATTCTCCTCTCCAAGAATCCACAACGTCATCGCTTATTCTTGGTTTAAATCCAGATACATTGAAGATGGGCCTCCAAATTTCCAAAAGCCTTTAGAATTTTTCTTCAATCTGGTTGTCTCTCGCTCCGAACTGTGTTCTTCGCCAACTGTTTTCCTATTATGTTCATGGTGTAAAAAGTATATTTGTTTTCAACATTTTCCCCTTGATTATCACTATTGTACTAGTTACGTCAATTAGATATCTTTACATGAAATGTGAATGTATTTGTAAACCGTGGTGCGAGTAACTTTGTTATGCATTTTTGCTCTTTTCTATTGATTGTTGCTGTTCCTTTGAAGTCGTACTTTTTTGTCGTTTGCGTAACATTGCCCACTATATTTCCTGATTATTTTGTGTTCATTTAACGAGAATCGGTTACTATTTAATTTTTGTTTGTTCACGTTGCATAGGCCTATCGGCGTTTCATGTTTTGTGGTTTGAAATAAATAACTACACCGCAACTCTTAAATCTTCAGAAAGAGTGGTGGAAGCTCATCTCAACACTATTCATGCATTTGCAATAAATCGGAAAATCAATAAATGTAGCAAACATGAGCCTAACTTCGTACTGGTTACCTATAGAGCAAAAATAAGCATACCATTGGATTTGTGGGAAAATTTGTTGTTAGAATGAGGTGTCACATGCTATGGGTTTCATTTTCGAAAATTGAGTTTGATTCAAGATGGCGGATTTCAAGATGACTGCCGTCAAAGTCACATCTACCATACGACTTCCCTCTAGGCCTAATATGTACCCATATGGTTGTTCTTCACTTTTTATCATTCACATGCTGTTTACAAGGCGTATTAGGGGACTTTTGCCTTACCCTATAAATAACTACATCACAACTCTTTAACATTCAATAACTTTAAACAACATCCGCCATGGCAAAAATTTCTGTCATCAGACATAATACTATCAGAAATTAAAATTACATTGAAATCGGAGCCGGACTCTTGGGTGATGTCCCTTTTTAGAATTTCTCCAGAAATATCCCTGAACGCAAATCATCATTCACTCTGTATATACAATATTGTGCGTGGGTAAGAAATATCATGTTTGTCTGAATTTTCTAGGAATTACAACTTATTTTTTCATGTTCTATATCATATTTTTTATTGTTCAAACTCACTTTTGCTCTTGCTCTTTCATTCTTAAAGTTTTCTGCATTGTGCAAAGGCAAAAAATGAGGTTGAAAGTTTACTTTTCTCCATATATTGTTCTGCAGACCCTTTTGAATGGAGTCGAAGTTGATATTTGTAATACCAAAGAAAACGACTCTTGGAAGTTTTTCTTGTAAAAGAACGTTGTTTCATTTCAAGAACTGTAAAAGTTTCATCCGCATTGTGTGTGCACAACCTTACCTTACGTTGCACGTTGAAGGAGACAGAACTAATTAATTTATGCTTCTAAAGTCTAGCTTACAAGGCGACAACTAACTTTTGCCCCCTTTCGAAACAGAACTTTCTTGCGTTTTGCTGGACTTCTATTGCTTCACCTCATATAGAACATTTTTTTTTTCATTTAATAGAAAGTTATGTGAAATGGCCTTACAAAAAAGATTATAAGAGTTCTCCTTGTTTTTAGTCACCTGCATGTCTCGCTAACCAGAGAACAGATAGAATGTATAATTTAAAAAAAAAATCTAATAAATGACTGGAGTTTCAATACGTTTTCTTTTATCTTGGTGACTTCTTAAACGGAAGGAAGGTTTGTTTTCTTTGAAGTCTGATTATTTTCTACACTTTTGGTTTTCTTTCAAGAAACTTTATTTTAATGTGCTATATTAAAAATATTAAATTCGAAATTAACTATCATTTTTTCTAGAACAAAAACAAACTCAAATGATTTGTGTTTGAGAAAAAGGTCAAGAACATTCACGATAGAAAGCTCTTATGGAAACAACTAGAGATTTCTCGAGAAACACTGATCGAGAAAAGCTTTATTAGCAAGGAAGTTGACTTTGACCTTTGAAATATTGTTCAATTCGTATTAAAATTATGATTAAACCAAGATAACTTACCCCTACTTTATACGTTTAATCTTCTTTTACAATAATCATATTGCACAAGTTCCACCTCATGATCACTTCAACTTTTTATGGAAGGATTTTATTCCACCTCAGCCTCACTGATCTTAATTTACCATCGTCGCCTCGCTACACATCATTGTCTTCCTTCCTCCCAACCTCGTCTCACTAGATCTACATTCACTGCCTTAGGGATGCGACAGTTGCTCCCTAATCAAAGCATTTACTGCATTGCATCACGTCTCCTTAACAATCATATGGAAGTCATGAGCTCTTAGCTCGACACTTCAAGCATTCAAAAGTCACGATTTAACTGGTAACTGGTAACTGAGATCAAAGAGAAGACCATAAAAGTAGATTTTTAAATTTTGTAATAACTTTTTACATAAGTACCAATGACATACTTTCCTAAATTTATAATATGATCATTGTTTTGATAAAATGCACATTTTGAGATATTAATGTAATTTTCGGGTTCTAAATAAACTATCTAGAGTAGATTAGCTTTATTGATAGCTTAGCTTCCCCTCAATGTTGACCAAAAATAGATATCTTTCAAGATTTATGGTCAGTTTTCTATTCTAGAGCACGAAATGTTTCTCGACCCACTATTAAGGTCACTTAAGTCAAAGTTGTGTACCTTTAAAAGTTGTAACAGTTTCAAACATTCTGTATACTCAATTTTAGCCACGCATTGCCCAATTTTACGCATCACGAATACCAATATAGAATTTATATGGTTGTAGCATAGCATGAGAAGACATAGGAGCTTCGAATTGTGTATTTTATTTGTCTGTCTCTTTTTTCATTCTAGGATGTCAATCCTTCCAATGTTGTTGGAATGGTACCTAGAATATTCTTTCAGTGAAATGTTTTATTGATTCGATCATAGGTTATTTTGTATCGCCATTTCTTCTAAAGAGTTGGATACGTTTGATACTTCATATATTTTTAATTTTCCTATTGCGTGCATAAATGGTTAATTAGATTAAGTTAGGTTTTGTTAGTAGTACAGATGTTCTAGAGGATGGGTGGGAAGTAAACTTACAGGTACTCATTCAATTATGCGTAATTAAAAATAATACTCTCCATCAGCTATCATAAATGAAATATGAATATTCAATAATTACGTGGATATGGACGTCCTTTATTATTTATAGCCTCGTGACAAACAGCATTGGCCAAATTATTGGACTCATTGGAAAAATATTAACTGTAAAATATTATTTTGAAACCGATCTAACTTATTTTCTGTTGGTTAGGGCTGTAAAACAACTCTATGTAAAACTTGGTAAACTTTATTTTTGTATGGGCCAGTTTAGTAACTTTGGACTTCGGCCCGTCACGATTTGCCTTTAGCTGTTAAGTGTTAAAATCCACACCCATGCCCCTGCCGGGACTCGAACCCGGGACCGTTGAGTCGATAGCCTACCGCCGCAGACCGCTCGACCACCCGGCCGGCAACAACTCTATGTATGTTTTGAAACGTAATATCCGCTTCTAATGAATCGCCTTGTTACTTTTCCTTTTTGCTTTTCTTCCTTTCATTGCCTGTAGACTGCTCTTGGATGAAAGGGCTACAGAATTGCTCTCATAGTCTGGAAATAGTTGAGATTCGAATCTCATTGAGAACATCTGGAATGATCTAAAGAACAAAATATAGGAACGCTCTGTACTACCAAATCCAGTTAATTGAACGGATAAACTAGAGCGTAGCATCATGACCCAGAATACCAATCTTGATCTAGAAGCATATCAGATTGATAGCTCGACCTTTTCTCTTACCAAGGTCAAAGGTGGTCATGTTAAGTACTGACATAGCACCTGTGTATGAAAAAAGCAAACAATCATTTACATTTGATACTTCCCTATTAATAACCGAGCTTACTGCGAAAGTATAGTTTGGGTTTAATTTTTCAACTAATGAGTCCAATAATTTGGCCAATACTGTATACTGAAGAATAACCAGCTTAGGTATCGTATACCATTATTTAACATTTTATAATCATATTGAATCATGAAATATTATATCTTGAAAATCACTTCTCCATTTTAGTAATAAATTAAGAGTACAGGGAAAGAAGAGAACGATGTCTATTTTTTAAAAAGAAAATGAGTTTGCACTCGGATCAAGTAAGTACTACACAATAGCATCTAACCACTAGGAAAGTTTCAATCCAAAAGCTTAAATCAACAAGTTACAGCAGATGTTTAACATATTACATACATCGGAGGAAACAAGGGTTACATGATAAGACGTACCACTTGAAAAAAGCTAACGCGCCAGAACTCGGAACCCCTTGGGTGGAGTGGAATACCGAGACAGACTAATCTTATACATCTATCTACCTATCTATGGATAGCTAGCTAGATCTAGATCTAGATATATAGATTTCTATAATAATAAATCACAGCCATATTCGATCCACTAACAGATGAGGCCTCTCCCGTTACTGAGGAGATTGGTCCCACGCTGACCAAACGGGTTGGGCGAGGCCTAAACTCTCACTGTGATCGCCACTGTCTTCTCTTCACAGGAGCTTCCCGATTGGATCACGATGCTGGGTGCGCACCGTTCCAGGCCCTCTCCCTTCGGAAAACGCCCTTGGAACAGCCGGTAATCGAACCCGGCACCCACGATCAGCAGTCAGCGACGGTGACCACTATATATATAAATCATAAATCACAGCCATATTCAATCCACTAGTGGATGAGGCCTCTCCCCGAAGGGAGGAGTTGGTCTACTGCTCCCACGCTGACGAGACGGATTGGGAGAGGAGAGCCGAAGCTCTCACTGTGATCGCCACTGTCTTTTATTCACAGCAGCTCCCCAATTGTCCTCACGATGCTGGGTCAACACCGAAATATTTGAGCCCCCATCGGGAATCGAACCCGGGACCGGTCGCATTGAAGTCGAGCGCGCTACCGACTAGGCTAGTCAGGAGCGCTATATATATATATATATGTATATATGTATATATCCTCTGTTCCTTGTCCGTTCTCACACATCCATCTCCAGGCATTACCATGGTATCGACGAAATATTATATTGTAGATATTTAACCGTTCCAGACCTTTTGACGCTTTACATCATTTACTGTTTCCAGCTCTGTGGGGTCCAGGACTCACTTCCTACATGTTTAAGCACGATATATTCTGATTTTTATCCGTAGATACTGACTCTGGAATACAAAAACGGGTGTTCCCCTTTCAAAAATCAAAGTTGCATCCCGTGGGGCCAACACAGGGCCGCACAGATTTTGGCTGGCCCATTCGTCCCATCGTTCTGTTCATTTTCTGCAACTTTTATCTCTTTCACGTTTTCAGAGCATCGCATTCAAACCGAGATATTTAGCCGTTTCGTCTGACACTTCTCGCCGTTATACTGCTTCCGGCCCTGTGGGGACCAGAACTCACTTTCTACAGTTTTGACCAGGACATATTCTGATTCAATTTTTCCGTAGATAAAGAATCTGGATTCAAAAATGGGTGTTCTTGTTTGAAAAATTGCAGTTGGGCCCCGTGGGGCACACACAGGGCCGCACAGACTTTCGTTTATCCATTCGTCCGCTAGTTCTGTTCAATTCCTGCAACTTTTCTCTCTTCCAGATTTCAGAAGAACTCATTCTAACCGAGATATTTCGCCGTTCCGGAACTCAGCATGGTATCGACGATTGCACGCAATTATGACATTCATCGGCCAATATCTCGAAATCCTTTCTGTAGAATTTTTTGTGCCCATTGAGACTGTTTATCACAATGGCATAAACTACCTGTGTGCCAAGTTTGAGCACCCATTAGTGAAACCCAATTTGCATTTAAAAAGTGCGGGGTCCTTTACCAAAGTTGTCCAATTCAAATTTCAATATTAAGTTCTCTATCAATATCCTCTCCCCTATCTCAATCCCCTTGGTTAGATCTCCTATTCTTGGTGCTGTAAAATTCCTGAGAAAGTAAGCAGACATCCTTAAAATAAATACTACCATAATCGAATGATGATAAATTAGGAATTAAAATAACTATCCGTTGGAAATTATCCATTTGAAACCGTACTTTTATAATAATTGAAGGTATGCATCCGATTGAGCAGGAGAAGCACCAGTAATTAAATTTATGAAGCATACTCTATTCATAACAATCATGCAAAATGTGAAAAGGAAATAAAGATGAGAATATGCGATGATACCCAAAAATGAGAATTATTTATTTACATTTTTTATTTAAGAGAGCTTTTTTAAAACATCAAAAACATCAAACCCCTTGAAAATACTCTCCATTAGATAATATGGACTTGTCGCAACGGCTTCTCCACTGTTCGTAAAACATTTTTGTTTTTATTCTTCTGAACTAATGCTGTTAAGTGCCTCCAACGATTTTTCTTAACCTCTTCTACCTCCTGAAAACGATTTCCCTTTAGATTTTCTTCATTCGTGGGAATAAAAAAAAATCACAGTGGGTTAGGAGGTTAGAAATTCACAAGGACAAGTGAGGGAGGTTAGATAACGTTGTCATGCTGTTTTTCGTGAAAAATGGTTGTTTTTCTGGTAATCGGAAAGCAGTTGTTGAACATACTTTGACGCAACACGTATCGTGTTCAAATCTTCAGTTACTACTGTTCATATTCTTTGTCATGAACTACAGGAAATGCCAGTTGTTTCCTCCAACTCGTCTATTGTTCTGCGACAACAAAACACAATGGTTCCGCGCACTTTTTGAACTTTTTCGTCTGTTCTGGGCGTTGAGGTGCGCCGAACTGGGTTCACCTTCATGTGACATTTGGCCACTTCTGAACCCGGCAAACTACTCGTAAATTCTTGCCTGGCTTAGAGCCTCCTTCCCTAAAGTGTTTCTGCCGCTATTTTCTATACCAGGAAACATAATTTCATGTTGTCTAATTGCTCCTTAAAGTGTATCATTGTAAAATCATCGAAAGCGTTGGGAGGAGCTTAAGGAAACAATCACTGTGTCTGCTGAGACGATTTCTCAAGAACGCAACCTGTCCAAGTGAGCAGGGAGAGTGGCTAGTAAACATACCTGGCGGGAGAGGGCAGCACTGCTAACCAACCCACTTGCCTGCAGAAAATAATTTCGTTTCTTTTGGGTAACCCCTCGTACAATAGTGGAAGAAGTAAAAAGCTTTTGTGTATATGTTGGAAGAAAGGTTTGTTAAATGTTTTGTATAAAAAACTGTATTGTGTGATCGTAATTAGGAACTCCACGAAGCATTTGTGAAATAATATTTAAAGCAGTGTAAATGTAAATGTAATATTTATAGCAAGAAATAAAATATCTGAATGCAAAGTGTATGTAATGAGTAAGTACTTCAGTTAATAGGTGAGAGGAGAACAATCCTTTACACGATTGAGAAGAGTTGGATTAGGTTATTAAAGCATTACATAATATAGAAATTGAATATTGAGGGGCATAATTGAAGATATTGTTGAACAAAGAGGAAGATGATGAGTGAGATTTTAATTAGTATTAAGGAGCGTTAAGACAGAAATAAAACTGCAAAAGACACTAAATGAATGGGGATATCATATTGTGATGGAACTATCGCTTTAAGCGAGGCTATATCGATGAAAACGCTGATAAACACGCGAGCGAAAATGATATTAGAATAGCTCAGAAGGAAATCAATCCCCTTTCTGATTGTATTTGGAAGCATTATTAAATTCACACATATTCGTTTTCTAATTTGTATAGGAGTGTAAAGGTTTCAACGCATACACAAGTGTCATATTATTTTTATCTATTTCAAATTTTATTTTCAGTGTAACAATTTTCCACTTCCTTTTGGGTTCTGAAATGTTACCCGTCTAGGCAAAGTAAAAGGAAGAAGTAGAAGATGATTTTCTTTTCAAGAATTGAATTGGAATGAAAAGGCAGCGTGGGTGAAAGAGAGAGTGAAAGAAGCAAGCGTTTACTCGAAATTGATTTTATGTTAGAAGTGAGCTCAATTAACCCCCGTGTGATAGTACATGCAACTGTAAGCATTTCATGTTGTCTCTTTCTTATAACCTGAGGCGTCACTTGAACTATATTGATCTCTATTTTCCGTTTTTCCCGGCAACTTTTGATTTTACCCCCTGAAGGGCCAAGAAGTAAATACGTAGAATGGTTGTGTACATTCTGATATATATATATATATATATATATATGTAAAGAAGAGAGTGAAGGTAGGAAATGTTCCATAGAAATTGTTACACTGGTGATAAGACATCATCCACGGAAAATTCAGAAATATCCCTTGGAGCCAATTCATGAACTTTATCATATATATTTTCTCCCCTTTTGCCGCCTGTCCTCTCTATCTTCTTCATCGTGTGGTTGGGCATGTCTTCTGAGAGATTAAAGCTTGCATACTGCATCCTCCTTTCCTGTTACATGTGCCTTCCTTTTCATTTCTCGTGTGTTAGTTTCGGTTTTCTTTCCCGTCTGAACCACAAGAGCTTTTCTTCAATACCTGCTTCCCCAATTCCATTTTTTCTTTCTTTTTTTTTTTGTCTAAGGTGCCCCGTGGGTGTGTTTCTTTTCATCGAGGATTTAAGAAACGACAGAGAAACAGGAGAAGAAAAGACGTCGAAGGAACATACAAGAGAGATAGTGAGTGAAACAGCGAGGTAAAGGAGAAGAAGAAAATATCTCTCGACATTTGCTGCTCCGAAATCTTGTGGTTCTCTATAAATGGTTGGTACAGGCTTCTGCTGGTTGGATGAATAGCGAATAAACCAATGGTTTCTCTCTTTTTTATAGAACTGACTGGACTGAAAATCTGTCCGTGCAGAAGAAGCGTCGTGTCTAAAGAAAAAAAAACGAAATAGAAAAAACGAAGATAGAAAAATGAACAAGGGAAGAACAAATAGGAAAGAAGATTGGTAAAACTGCCTAGTTAAAGACCATTCTGAGATTTACTGGAGGCTAAGACTCAATTTCGATTTACATCTGGTGACAGTCTCGAACTATTTCACCGGTCAGCGAACACAGTCACTAATGTATATCCCCCCCCTCCCCTCTGTTTGGACCTTTTCTCATTGGCTGACCTAGTGATGTTATGTCCAAGTTCCGTTTGTATCCTTCTGTATAAGAGAGTTTGGGTTGAATGTTAAAGAATTGCTTTTACAATAGACATGTAAGATTTCTTTTTAAATTTGAATTGGAACTAAAACTTCTTGATTTTCTACAAACTACAAAAAAACTGAACTATAAAAAATCCGCAGAATGTAAATACAATATTTAGTTGAGGGCATCTCCACTAGTCCAATGTTGATTTCAGATTACGAATGCTGTAGAATTTCGTCTTTTCAATGTTGTATTCAAAATTGTATGAACGATTAAATGTTTATATACGGACTAAACCATTCAAGACGCGGACAATCAACAGTGCTACCAAAATAAAATGAACGTTTTCTCCTATGTGAGCTACTGGGATTCCTAGTTGACTAGAGAATAGCACTTTGTAGCCAAGAAGCATAGAATTTATCTGCATGATAAAGTCATAGATATATTTATTGAGAATAAGACGATTTCGATATTCTTATTGTCTATAACGAATTTAAAACAGGGCGTGTGGTTATTAATCTATAATATGGAACAATTTCTGTGTAAAGAAGGCAAAAATTCAAATACGTCAGTTAATTTTGTAGAATAATATACGTACATATAACAACCATTGGTTCGGCAAATTCGTACGTTACAAGTTCACGTATTTGCTGTTACGGCACTGTACAACACGGGATTAAAAATGTGAACACAGTTGTAAATGTGGTGCAGTCGAACAAATGAAATATCTAATATTTACAACTAATAATAATGTTTACATTATTAATTAACAATTTTAATTAATAAATTAATTGAAACCGCCAATCGAAGTTTTGAATAACCCCGATTAGCATATTCAATAAAGTGCTTATACTCATATTTTTGTCCGGTACATTTAGTTAAAAATTTACGTTTTTGTACTGCAGTGAAATGATTTAATTTCTGTTAATGAATAAAATAAAAATGCAAAACATAAAAAAAAAATCAATATTTTCATACATGTCTAATGTCTTTAAATGACAATCTTTTTTTTTTTTTTTCATTTAATCCGCAAGAAAGGCTTTGGTTAATTTTTCAAATTTCAATTATAAAATAGCTAGGTCAGTACGTGATGTTACACACTGTGGGATCAGTACTTTCCTTATTTTTAATTCCTTTTTCTCCTCTTGTTCTGTAAATGTTTAATTCGGTGGCTGGTGCGTGTAAATAATGCTATGACATGTGATAGCTCTTGCCGCATTTCCTGTGTTTCCGTGGCATCTGCGAAGACCGCAGTTAAATCGGGATGGTTGGAGGTGGAAAGTGCTATTTTGGTCACTGGTAATGTTGTGTGCGGCACCATGTTCACTGTATTGTTCCGCCACAATCCACCACTTTTCGAAAGCTTAGTGGACCGCTAGTCTTATCTGATTCCGGACAATAAATAAACTACGGTTTCGCTTACAATTCTCTGGCATTTCAGAAAAGTTTGAAGGCTAACATGTTGCTCCAAACTCTGCGGTTATGCAATTTATCTTCAAAAACATTTTCTCCATGGATTGAATGGAATTGAATATATAAAACGACACGACATAGAATACATTAAAGTCCGTTAAAATTGATACTTTTTCACATTAGTTTATTGTAAATCATTTGAATTTAAATGTAGCTATTTGTAGTTTTCAAATTTTCTATTATTTGTTTACAGTACAGTAAATTTTAGTATTATTTATGAAAAAATCTCATTAATATACAATTATCATTTACTGTAGTTAATTCAAGATTGCTATTTTTTAAAGCTATACGAACAAGAGAATTCATCTACGTACGACTTTAAATTATATAAGTATACTCTCAGGGTAACCGTTCCCGCTGGTCCAGTGGTTACAATCGGTGACTGCTGATCGTTGGGTCCCGGGTTCGATTCCCGACTCTACCAAGGGATTTTTTTAAAGCGAGAGTGTATGGAACGGTGCCCACCCAGCATCGCGATAAAATTTCGAAGCTGGTGTTAATAAAAGAGAGCGACGATCATAGTTGAGAGCTTCGGCTCACATCTCCCAACACGCCTGGTTAACGTGGGAGCAGTAGACCAACTCCTCCCTTCGGGAGAGGCCTCATCCAGTAGTGCAGCGTTTCTCAAGCTTTTTCATCCTGCGACCCCATTTCACCATGCCTTCTAGCCGGCGACCCCCTTTCACCATGCTTTCTAGCCGGCGACCCACAATTATTTTGTGTTATATTTGTTTTTCATTTCAAAACATTACAGTTTATTTCCTGTTTTTATAAATATCCTAATTATATTATCCAAAACTATTTAGCAAAGTACATTATGTTTAGTAATTATTAAAAACAATGATCAAAATAAAATATTTTGTTTTAAGTTTTTTAGTTTTAACCTACAAAACCCTAGTTACATTTATTTTTCATCTTTGCACATATCCCGCGACTCCCTGATGGGTCGCAGGTTGAGAAATCATATACATATACAGATGCTTATCAGAATAATGGAAACACCTGTAGTTGGCAACACGTCAGATGTATGGGTTGGCAGTGGTGTCGTGGCGACCGCAGCGCCGGACTGCTGGTGGTGGTGTGTTAGGTCGGTCTCCATACTACGTCAGGCGTCGTGGAACAGGAGTGTGCAGTGGCTGCAGCAGACGGAGGTAGTGTAAAATGGGAGACCTCTCAGAGTTTCAAAGAGGGCAAATTGTTGGTGCGCGGTTATGTGGAGTGAGTGTGACGGCAGTGGCTAGTGTGTTAGGTGTGTCGCCAGGGACAGTGTCGAAGGTGATGACGGCCTACACAACACACGGGAAAACCACATCGGGGAAGCGGAACAGTGGGCGGAAGAAAAGCATCAGTGACAGGGCACGCCGGGTATTAAAGCGCATTGTCACGCGGAACCGTCGTGCCACTGCGGCGCAAGTGACGGAGGAACTCAATCAGCACCTCCCCCAACCTGTTTCGACAATCACAGTCCGCCGCGAATTACATGACATGAACTTACGGGGTCGTGTTGCACGGGCCAAACCTCTCATCAGGGACCAGAACGCTTTTGCACGCCGCAAATGGTGCCGCGACCATGCAACTTGGACCGTTGACGACTGGAAACGTGTGGTATGGTCGGATGAGTCACCATTCAACCTATTCCAAACCACGGGCCGTGTTTATGTGTGGAGAACGCCCAAAGAAGCGTATGATCTGCAGTGTCTCCGCCCAACTGTGAAACATGGCGGCGGTACGGTGATGCTGTGGGCCGCAATATCATGGTTTTCATTGGGTCCTGTGGTCACACTTCGCGGACGCATCACTGCCAACGATTATGTCGCAATTTTAGGAGACCACTTGCATCCTATGGTCCGGATGTTGTTCCCGGACAATGACGCCATATTCCAGGATGATAATGCACCCATTCACACAGCTGGAGTTGTTGCAGCGTGGTTTGAGGAACATCGGGATGAAGTTCAACACCTCCCCTGGCCCGCCCAATCCCCAGATCTCAACATAATTGAACATCTGTGGTCCATCTTGGAAACACGACTCCGGCGACGATTTCCACCTCCATCCTCTCTCACAGAACTGGCCGATGCCCTGCACGAGGAATGGTGTAATATTCCACTTGCTACCATTCACGACCTCTATGCCTCCATCCCACGTCGCATCAAGGCTGTTCTGAAGGCGAAAGGTGGCCCGACACCATATTAATCTGGTAAGTTGCACTTTCGTTCAGGTGTTTCCATTATTCTGATAAGCATCTGTATATATATATATATATATATATGAGCTCCTGCGTAGCCTAGTCGGTAGCGCGCTCGACTTCA
>JAGDQP010020934.1:0-32487 GCA_022664845.1 Lepisma saccharinum | reverse complement strand
AATTTAACTATTTCAAAATCTCAAAAATTTCCAACGGTGTCTTCCATTATACGTGTATTATAAAAAATATTTAAGAAGAATCCTCTGTGGCAGGGATGAGAATTATAATTATATGTAAAACTGTACAGGTTTTATACAGAAATTGAATTTCCAGGGCAGAGGGGGGAGGCAAAGCTCAATTTCTGGCATATCACTGGAAATCGACGCTACAGTGACCCATCTACCTCACTTCAACTTCAATAACTTTGTCGCGAGCATATGTGTCAATACTTCTACTTCATACTCTTGCTTTACAAAATAAAAGGATACTTCTTCACTTGAATGGGAAAACTAAACCTTGTTTTCGTAAAGTAAGACTGGCGTGTGGAATCTAAACGTAAAGGGCGTGGAAATGTGAGGAATTGAAGCACTGTTTGTGTGGATTTTAGATATATGCTTCTGGCATGATCCATTCACTTGTATCCATCATTGTCATGAAGAACGGTAGTTCTTCGAGTGACGCTGACAAACGAGTCTAATATACCGGCACTCAAATGAATACAAATAGTTTCGGATCGGACTATAAGCCCGATTTTGATGCTTGAACTTGCATTTGAAAGTTCATTGCCATACTAAGACAGACAAAAATGGGTCGGTAGGATCTTCTGAGACCTCCTAGGGCGGTGCGAAAAAAATTAATATTTCATATTTCTAATGAGAGCACTGACCCCAGACTATATAGGCAGCCGAACCTTGCGGAATCTTAATCTACGCTTCATTATCTCTCGAACGATGTATCTCACGTCAAAATCGGTGAAGGGGTGATTTTTTTTAGCTGACGTTTTTAAGTAAGTATGCCATTTTTTTAGCCGAATCACAGAATTTTCACAAATGATCCAAACGTTTGTCTGTCTTTTTGTTTTAGCCCCAAATGGATGGTACCAGGAGTTACCGCTTATTTTTTTGATAGGAGTTACCGTTTTCTAGATACGGAGCCTACCATGGTCCAAAATCGACCTTTTCAATGAAGACTATGCACTTTTCTTTTAATAGGCAGCCTTACAAAATAAGTGATATTAATATTAAAAAACTTTCTGGGTAAAGGGAAAAGTGACGCAAGAATTCTACTCACAAAAGAAGTGATATCTTCATAATCACGAGTAGTTCTCTCGCAAAATGGACATCACTTGTGATTTTATGAGTAGAATTCTTGCGTCACTCTTCCCTTTACTTGAAAGGTTTTTTTATACTGTTAAAAATATATACATTTGAAAACAGAGTACGAGAAAAAATCCTAGATATAACAGTAATCGCACAGGCCACTTAATAGTCCCCATTCGTCCGCATACTACAAGGCAGACAGGAAATTACCGCGTTCCATTTCAAACAAAATAATTTTAACAGAATAAAATTACGTTCGCGTACTAAAGAATATATGACAGATGTATTACTAATGTGCAGTAAGTAAGCAAGTGGCAAAATATATCGCACATTTGCAAGGAAAGTGTCACCAACTGAAGACCTGAATTGAAGAACATCCAAACTTCCCAAGTCCACCGAAGTATATTTTTCTGGAGGAACGAAAAATAGTCCGAGGTCTCCGCATGTTATCCTATTCAGCGAAAATTATTTTGTGTTAAAAAAGGTTTCTTTGGTGGGATTAGGGTGTAATATTTATGCAAGTGGATAGCCCTTGGAACATAAGATACCGACGAACAGAAAAAATGCAAATACGAAAAAAGTGGACTTGGAGTGTTTTTCAATTCAGGTTTTCAATTGTCCTTTCGTGTGTTGAAAAATATTAGAGGATCATACTCCTTCTTTGACAAAGAGTGCCACATATTTATCTACATCAGCAGTGACTGGCATATAGCATAAATTTTGATGCATTTTGTATATAGCTCCTCAAGAAAGATGTTAATTCCTTTATACGTTTTGAGTTTTGACACTTTTCTTGCAAACGTGCTATTATACATAATTTTAAAAATATTTTTCTGTAGTTGCTTTCACTTCGAAAAGAATCGGATGGTCTGGCAACATTGCTTCTGCTGGTCGGTGCTGTTGTTTAGAGTGGACAAACCGACTACCCCGTGAAGCCTCATATTTTACTAGTAGATTCGTAACCAAGTTGTGCATGACACTCGCTCTCTGAGACTTTTCGAAAGTTGATAACGTTCGTAAAACAGTTAACATTCAAACGGCGCAAAGAAATCTAGTGGTAGGCTACCTGTTCTAGTCCGCGTTTGGTCCGCTTATTCTTTCTTTCTTATTTACCTCCACCACCACCGACGGTTTGGCAAAGCTTAGGGGACATGGTGAAAGCCACTGTCCGTCCTCTATTGAGCTTACATATAAAGCAGCTTTGGCGGTCGGCGCTATTGAGCCACCAGTGGTCTGCTATTGTTAGGGGCTTTTGCAACTGTGGTTTCAACATTTGAAAAGGAGTGTTTCTTATTTCAGAACGAATAATGATTTTCAGCTCTGTCTGGACATTTATTTGTACGCTATTGTTGGCAACTTTAAATGTCTGTTATGTTATTGGCAACACATATTGAATGTCATTTGTTCCACCTACAGCTAAGCCATTTGCAGAGACTAATCGCTCGAGTAACAAAATGCACAAGAAGAATTTTCCTGAAGAATTTACGATTTTGTTTAACAGTAACGACCTTTGTCCACAAAAAAAATATTGTGTTCAATAATAAAAGTCAGCTGAGTGATTAGTCTTTATTTAAAAATGTAGTTGGCAATACTTCATAAAATGAATTTTCTGACGTACGTACGGTTTGCGTAATGTCATTCACTTCTTATGTTATTACAAGGTGGTGTGATGAGCATTGTTCTTTTGAACAAAGAAATAAATAATTTCACCTCTTGTTTTGTACTGGATCGAAATATAAAATAGTGTTTTCTTTTTCTGTTCAATAAGCGTGGTTTACGCCTTTCACAAAAAGTTCCTTCATAGAAATTCTTCTTCCCTTTGATATCTTATTATACATTTTCCATCAGGCTGGTATATCTCCAGCCTGATGTATACGCATATGGTGTATATGACGTATTATCCACAATATTAAGACCAAGTATTAATATTTACAAGGAACGTATCCACTAAGAGTAGTTTTACTCTAAAATTAAATTGGACCTCCTAAACACTCAAATTTTAATCTGTCTATGATTCTAATTCTACGGAAGCACTTTGGAAATATAACTAAGTTGGAATTCAAGCAAGTCGTTCTCGAATTACGGTTGTTATCGATGAGGAATTACGCTTTTTAAGTACAAGATAAATATGACTTTCAATTTATTACATAATTGAAATTATATCATGCGCTCACTGGCACACACTAAGATAATTTAACACACCTTGCCAGTGACGCATTGGCACTACCTTTCCAGCAATTAACGAAGTTTATTTAACGGCAATTAATTTTAATTATTATATTAAAATTTAACCAATTGCACTATTCACACTGTTTATCACTCTAATGAAACCAATTACCTATGTTCAAGACTATTTCACAAGATTTTTGTTTTTATTTCTCAGAATTATGTATCCGAAATTTTATTGTTTAACATTCTACAAAATTGCAGATCAATACCGAGATTAAGATTTAATCTAAATGCCGACTTAATGTGAATCTCGAAAGCTAGATGGCGCTCAAAACACTCTATCTCTTTTTAGTTGGAAAACTTTTTACGTTTTAAACATCGATAGAGACCAAGACTGAACTCATTTCTCGATATCAAAATTACAAAATAAAGACTACATGCAAACGAAGCACAGGATCGTATCAGATTTTCGATTTCATTATTAATCATTGTTGAAACCAACCTATTGTTGTCAACAATAATACGCTATAACTCATCACTAAATCCACCTAAAACACAATATTTAGCACAAACATGTAACTAAACAATACTCACGACATGATCGTTCGAAATTTACGATATGATTTATCGCTTATTGTTGAACTCAATGTATTGTTGACAACAATTGTTATATATCTTACGACTAACAAACACTACAATTACTCACATCAGCACAAATATGCAAGATTGCAAAATCAAGGATTACAGAGCTTTAAAAAATTCATTTGGTCAACTGTTCATTGTTAACACAAGTGTATTGTTGACAACAATGGCAGTGAATAACTGACAGCCAAATGCAGATACAGACATAAGTATTGGAAATCAGATAAAATAAATCAACCTCTTTTCGATTCGCTGTACCAAAGTTTTCCATTCGACCAATTCAACACTATAACAATCAATTAATTGTTGAAAACGGTTTTGTCGTGAGTATTGTTTTGCTACATGTTTGTGCTAATTCTTATGTTTTAGGTGGATTTAGTGATGAGTTATAGCGTATTATTGTTGACAACAATAGGTTGATTTCAACAATGGTTAATTATGAAATCGAAAATCTGATACCATCCCGTGCTTCGTTTGCATGTGTTCTTTCTTTTGTAATTTTGATGTCGAGAAATGAGTTCATTCTTGGTGTCTATCGATATTTGAAGTTTAAAAAAAATCCCATTAAAGCAATAGGGTGTTTTGAGCGTTCTATTATTGCTCTTGCAACTTTCATTTCGGCTTCTTGTAAAGATAAATCATCAACGAAAAAAAAAAACGAGTATCGAGCAAGATATTAAGTACTTTCTTCAAATGAAAGATTGCAAAAATTGTTGACACTTTTTTGGAAATTCGAAGTTTCCAAACCTTGTTTTAAAGTTATTTTTGTCTGTGTCTATGGCGTGGAGGAATTATCCAGTGATCTTCACTTTGTATCCTAATCGTCTTTCCATCCTACTGAAGTAGCTTTAATATGAAAATCAGAAAGTGGGGAGCTAGTTGTTCCTTTTGTTTCGTGGTACTCTTGTCTAAAAAAAAAAGCGAGTATATCCAGATCTTCTTTCTGGAATCCTTTACTGAATTTGGTTGTTATCTCCAGAACAAGAAAAAAAAGCAAATATGCTATAAATTCAGCATTTGTGATGGACTTTAAAATTCCCATTAGAAAACTTATCACACTTATTATAAATGTGGCTTGCAGTGTTTCTCTATTCTTCTACACATATAAGAATTTATACTGAAAATCCTAAGGGGGTGGCTGACTAGACTTCTAGGGTGTAAACCTCCCAAGCTCCCCCGTTCCGCCGCCCATGGATATGGGCTTGTGGTATCCTACCGTCTTTGCGAAGATACGCACATGTTGTAGAATCCTTGAAAGTGACCATTACTGTGGCTTTGGTCTTCTCAAAAGAATACTTTCCTCACGTCGTGTAACCACTC
Organism: Lepisma saccharinum; assembly: GCA_022664845.1. NCBI lineage: Eukaryota > Metazoa > Arthropoda > Insecta > Zygentoma > Lepismatidae > Lepisma > Lepisma saccharinum. Next base: position 27,216 of record JAGDQP010020934.1, on the reverse strand, counting down.
TGCAGTGGCTATGAAAAGCATGTAAGGAGGAATGGCTGAAGATTCCTATTCATGTGCAAAAAAGAAGCAACCGAAGCCTGTTATAATGGAAGTTGCGGTGCAGGTGTTCACATAGAGGTCAACAGATGGTGGTGCCTTGAAGTTTCGTAAGACAATCTTGAATTCAAATTGGTCAAGTACACGCGACTCAGCCTCTTTACATATAATTCTTCCTCTCTCTCTTTTCAAACGTCCACAATATAAACTTAACAAGCATGAAACAGTGATAATAATCCGTGTATCATCAATGAAGAGCTTTCAAATGGATTTAGACGTTCCCCTTCTAAATAGTCAGAGGGGGGCCAAAGAGCGAGATTTACGGAAAACAGTAGCTATTGGTTGCAAGGCATATGACGTCACTCTACGGACCGTGATCTAGTATGTATAAGGGAAAGCATAGAGAATAGTGGATATAAAAAAGTGATATTGCACCTAATATTTTGTAGCAAATAAGTTCTATTTAATTCTGTTATATCTTTTATGATTGAATGATGAAAATAAACAATTAAACGATATAAAAATACATTAGAAACTTTCTAAATTGTAAAAAGAAAAAAATATCTTAACGTTACCGGTATGTGAAAACAAAATTCACACTCGAACAAAATTGAATTTAGAACTGTAATATCATAATTAGAATTATTTTCATTACAAAAGAGAGACAATATAATCCTGATAATATTATTTCCCTTAAAAATAAATATATTTTGAATCCTTTTGGCAATTATTCGTAATCTATTAAGTGCACGAGTAATTATTACAGTCAGCGCCCTCTCTAATTCACACTTACACCTAAACATAAGGATCGTTCAAACATTACGTAAAAATTCAAGGAGAGGATTTAATTTAAGCTTTGCTTATTTCATCTGATAGTGGGAAGGGGTATCAGAACACTGCTTACGTAAAATTCGCTTACAAACATAGTGTAAATTCAAAGATTGAGACAGTAATTTGGGCTACGAAACAACGATAATACGTTACAAGTGGAGGCCAGGGCCTTCGTCTATGTTACCATGTAGGCATCCGGCTATTGATACTGATGGCAAGCCTGGAAAATCTCAGTCAAAGTGGCGGCAGCAGAACTCGAACCTGTCAAACTTCGGAATATCGCTAGAAAGTTTAGCAGGTTACCGTTTTCGTGTTGGCCATGCTAACTAAGGGTTTCCAGGCATTTCCTCAGTATCACCAGGGGATTGCCTGTATAGTACCTTGGTTAAAACACTAGCTGCTGTCTTCTTTGTTTTGGATGGGTGCTCGCGGTAGCTTCTCAAACTTCTGAGAATAGTTTTACCTACCTATATGGCCCATAAGTGCATAATCAGGTTAATGAAAACTTACAGAAATGAACCCACAAGTAATAAATAGAGAGATATGAGAGAGAGAGAGAGAGAGAGAGAGAGACATACACTTAGCGAGCCCATAATTTCATGAATTTTCTGTTCATTATTAGAGGATGATAGAAGATTATTATTATTATTATTATTATTATTATTATTAATAATGTTTTGATTCACACGTACCTAGTATCAGATTGTCCCACTCAATAACTCTTCACAAACATATTCATTCGAGCAGTCTGCTAATCAAAACAAGAAAACTCTTAACATTTTCATATACAAGGTGGACAAAAATTAGTGGTAAATACTCCAGGAACGAAACGAAACATTTTGATGAAACCAAGAAAAAGGTTTCATTGAAGAAATGTAAAAAATGTGTAGTTCCTAAGTGATCCCAGCATCGTCACAAATGGCGCCATATATCGACAAATAATGACGTAAGCGGTGCCAGCTTAGACAATAATAAACAAAGTAGTACCCAAAACACCAAACTAACCTATGGCTATGATTAGCGAACGCATCTTAAAGGGAATTTCTATGCTTCCGTACTAAACTATTAGCTACCTTAACAATAAAATTCTTACCTACTAAAACCGGTCTATGTATCACATCTCCAATCATAAACATTACTTCAATATACGTTTTGGGTCGACACCGATTACGTCATTATATATCGAGATATGGCGTCATTTGTAATGATCCCGCCGGGGCTTTAAGCGTTTGTAGCTCCAAAAATGTATGCATCAGAGGAACTTATTTTCTAGGCTTTATGTGAACTTTTCGTTCCTATGATATTGACTATTAATTTCTGTCCACCCTGTATATTGTTTCTTGTGCTTGTGGTCTTAGGTTTAACAAGTCCACTTGAAACTGTAGGTTCTCACATGAGGAAGTTGTTGATTGAGGATTATTCGAGAGTCAATATCAGAACGAAACTTGAAAATTATTTTTATCTATTGGAATGTCGAATATAGATTTGGTTCTAGTTGTCACAAAAATGAATTAGGCTTTCATTGGAATTACAAGATTAGAAAATCCTATGATATAAGAATGGTGAGCATATAAATAAAGGGGCAAATACCCTATTTTTAGGTTTAGAAAGACCCATTTGTTTCGAAAAATCCTTACTGCTACTTATGATCCCGCAAACTGAGTCTTTTGTTTAATGCATAATCACTATCTACCTCTACAAAATACTGCAGATTAATGAAAGAACATTGAATAGGTACCACAAGAAAATATTTTACTTATGGCTAAACATAGGCTTAAATTTTGCAATTGCAAATGTTAATGGTCTCTTGTTCGCTTTACTATGCCGATTGAAATTCTAGTAGAATAATGCATAAGCCCCTGTTGTTACAATATTTGCTGTTTATAATTTGCAATGGGGATGATTGACTCAGTCTGGGGGATAGTACCTCACCCGGACACTCCTCTGAAAGAAACATTAATTATTGCAATTCGAAATATGAACTAGCTAATAAAAAATATCTAATCGTTAAAGAGAGAATATCGTAAGTGCACTAAATGTTTATATATCTCACGCCCTTATGCATTGAAAGCTACGATATGTGAATGTTATTATAATGCTGTTATTGGCATAATATTATATGATTCATTAAAATATAGATGTGTATGTTATGATTAACGAATAAAGTTGAGGCTAGTCAATGTATATAGAATGATGGTCTTTAATGAAGGAACTGTTATTAATTAGTAGTAACATTTGTTTATTTACCGTCATCACTAACAAATTCCAACTAACAATTTAGCATTTTCACTTGTTTTTATTACCTGGTTGAGATGTATAACAATGTGTTACATTATTAGATAATATATAAACCATATTATTTTAACAGAACCATCTTAAGACGTATAGATAAAGAGTTATGACATCATTGTCATGGAACGTACTGTAAAATCACAATCTGTGTATCTTGTTAAAGAAGATCACTCATCAATATAGCTGGTCACAGGTAGTGGATTCCACAACTCCAATGGATATTTCCACTATGTCTTCCATTTGCCTCGTGGGGTTTATATTTTGTTAACTATTTTATGGTGCTGAAATTCCTCTTCCAACTAAGTTCGTATAAGAATGGACCGATGTTAAGCTCAATTGTCTTGTTGGAATGCACCATCGCATTACTTCTTCATTAATATACAAGTTTAAATGAAGTCACCGAGCCAAAATCTTTCAATATAAGCGGTTGTAAAGGAACTTCCTATACAAAAAGGCTTGGGAAACACTTCCGGCTAACACGTACAAAAGTAATCATCCTTTGGTGTTGATAACGTTCTCTCATCAGTGTAGGATGTTGTACATCCCCCTGCTGTAGAACTTTAGTGGGCTGTGAAACGAAGAAATAATCTAGGCAGGACTTTATTTTGTTATCATTTGGAAAGGTTCTTTTAAGGAACTAAATTGGGGTGTTCTCAAGGTAACGTGTTAACGAGTACTGTCTTGGCAAAAAATAAAGTCATACAAATTATTTAAAACTTGGTATGTTTGTTTTTTATTGGAAGGATGAAATTTCTATATGTATGTCTGATGAGAGTCTCTAGTAAACCACACCGCCACAATTACACCAAAAACTAAGCAAGCATTTTCGTCCCTGCACAGATACTTTTCAACGTTACAGGATATTTCTTCCTTTTGGTCCACTGTTTTCTGCATGTAATATCACAGGTAAATGATCCACTTTTTATAGCCAGTAACCAAACGATGAAAACAAATCTTCTTGAGTCTTACGTTCACGAAGAAAAATGGTTGTATAATATTGGATCATGAAAGCTGGTGTTGAGACTATACAATTTATGACGTGCAGAGGTAGATATTTTCGGTGGCGCGTATAAGTGTTGCTCTTCTATACTGCTAGGTCTCGCAAAGTTGCATGTGATACCATCAACACCTGGTGAACGGCCGCGACTCAGGCTTTGCATTCGGAAGAACGATCCCAACGGACTTCCATCTGACTGAGGTTTCTCCACGTTTTTAAATGTCGGATGGTACCAACTACTTACACACAAAATCAAAGGAGAGGAATTTTCACTCGTTTTAAAGCAAAATAAGTGAACACTCGTTTGTAGAGCGGACTTTCCAATAGCAAAGAGTGGTTTCCAACGAAACGCTCTCCCTTGAGATCGAAAATGTTTTGTTTTTTTAGATGAAATACTGATGCATTTGGATGTAATTTATTCTTCAAACTTGAAAGAGCAATTTATAATATTTTCAGCGTTGCTTATTTACAATCTTTAAGAGTGGTTTACAATGCACCTTGGTTAGTAGTAAACGTTGCTCTCCGCTAATTGTTACTGCGAAGATTATTGAAAGACTAAGCTAAACTGTTAAATTCATAGTGTTGCGTTAAGTTAGAACGACTACTCAAAACTTTAAAACGTTTCTATTAGAAAAATATACGAGAAGATGTCAGGAGCAAGATAGCTACAATAAATCTTTGAACATTGTTTTCAAGTAGCTGACGATACGAAAGGAACCATTTCGATGGCGTAATATGCCCGTTCGACTGCTGGCTTAGGGATTAAGGTATTTAATTGCTGGCTAAAAGGTATCGGGTTCAAATTTCCCCCACATTTAATTTTTTTTAAACTCTCTTTGATTCACAAGTGCATTACTTTTCTTTGTTAGTACTTATGAGAAAATACTTCCTTTCGGATCTTTCTCCATTTTTGAACATTCCGTCGTTAGATGGAAATTCACCTACAAAATATCATGTCTAGTTTCATTGAAGTGGGCTACCATACATCCTATCTCTTTTCGAACGGAAATTCATCTTTCTCCGATGAAAATTCACTCGAGAGGAGTAGTCACTCTTTCCGCTGAAATCGAGCAGAATTCCGCTCTTTTTATTTAGTGTGTACCTCCCACATTACAGTTATATACGTTTAATACTCATTGTTGGGAGATGGGTGAAAGCGGAGAAATGAAGCACCATCATTATTACTACACACGATACAGAAATGCAACGAAATAGGGAAGTTCATGATGAAGCAAAAGTTAAAGGGTTACTAGGCAGTCTTAAATATCTTAAATGAATAACCCATCTATTTATAATTCTTACCTTTGTTAAGCGAGAAGTCATGATTCGGTGATTCTTTCCATTAATGCAAATAGCAGAATAAATTGACATTATAAGCCATTTCCTGCTTGACCTTATATCTTCCAGATACCGCCATGTATAAAAGTTCTTTAACGACCAATTAGAGCGAAAAACAGTTGATGCGATGGACGATAAAACAGTTGATGAATAAGGAAGATGATACACAATTATACGCATAATTTCTCACAGTTTCTCCTCTTACGATATATGCGGAAGCTCAGTTATACATTTCAGCATTTCGTGCACATATTTTGGTCCATAGAACAACACTCATTCATAGGAACATAGCAGATGGCATCCATGATGAAATTTCTATTACTTCTTTTAGCAACAATACTATGCCTAGTGAGCTAATTCAATCATTTTAGATTCTTTTACGATAATGAAAGTTTTTAAATAAAGATGATTGTGAGGTATTAATTAAGGGTGTCTAATTGTATAACTAAAGTAGACACTGGATGTGCACATAACTATGTAACTTAGTGAACTGGTATATGTTTATTTATAAATTAATGAAAAGGAACATTTTTAGGAAATTATTAATTCTTAGACTTATCATAATGTTGTGTTGTGTCCCATATTTCGGAAGGGATATATGTCATGATTAGGGATCTTATTTTCGAAACGTATATAATCCAGGCTACAATCTTTCTCAACAAATAACTAAATTCACTCAGTTATAATACAAAGCTATATTAAATGCGGAAATAGTTGGGCCCTACTATAGCAACTTTAAATAAATTCGTTTAATGTTGTAACAAATTTTAATGTGATTCTAGTTTAAAATTGGGAAATGTATTAATGGACGTAGGATAAAAAAAAACAAATTTAATTTCAAACTAGAAGCCAGAATTAAATTGGAAACTACTGAATTCCTAGTGGCTTGAATTGGAAGTACAGGTAAATCGCATTATACGCGATTTCGTTATTTGCATTTACACATATACGCGATTCTTTTTTTTAAAAGAATAATTGTACCATCTGTTGACACTACGCGAAAACACACATTTCGATGTTCGTGTCAAGATGGTAGTGCTTAGATTTAATCAGCAGATATACGTACTTCACTGTATCCAGTATTTAAAATGTCAAACTAAAGGAAAGGAAGTGTATTGAGGGAAAGAAGAAGTGTGTACGAAGATCCTATTTGTTAGAACTTCTGGGTCGTTGTTGAGAACGGTGATCGTCTTTGCATTCAGCGTGGTTTAAAATCTAGTGAATCGACTGTGAGACAATTCGTGACAATACAGAATCAGTTCAGAAATCTGCCCATTCTTCAATCAACTTGGGTGTTACTAGAACCAAAATCGTGCTCAGAGGCGATGAAAAGAATGAAAAAGATGCTAACCATTGGATTAAAGAAAATAACCAACAGCATATGCCTCTTTCTGGACCTGCCATTCAAGCGTAATCGAACAGCTTGTAAACAGACTGACGAAAGAAGACAGCTATCCACCACTTTGCTCGACCAGTTCAGGTTGGTTTGATAGTTTCAAAACACCGTAATCTTAATTAGAATTACGTTTGATAAAGACAATATTGGTTGTTTATAATCTAAAATATGGAGTGTAAAGTTGGAATTTTCGGCACTATGGAAAGGATATTTAATATTTATAATTTTTATTACGAAATATTTATAGTGAGTTTTGGGAATTTCGGAATAGTAACTTGTAAATTCTCTTCGCATTCTGAAAGATAGATTTCCTTGTGAATTACCCATTATGCCTTGATGCTAGTTGTTCTTCAGTTTCTCAAGTCAGATTTATTTTCTAGACTATTATCATCAAAAATTCGTATTGCCAAATGCGCCATCTCTTTTCCTTACAGGTTTTCTTGAGCCGAGGAAGATTTCCTGCAATCGTCAACATTGGATAATAATAATCGAACGTTACTCCTAAGTTACTTGGATATTTTCTGAATTGTGAGATGTAAGAGGGATAGCTTACAGTTAGAGGAATTTGTACTGCATAATATAATATTCATACGCGTGAAGGTTATTTAATTTTTACAGTTAGTCGTTTTCTATGTATTTTTGTATTTGATAAATAATGAAAGTATGATTTGCTAAATCATTAATTTACTTTTCATGACTTTCTGTTACGCAAAATGCAAAAATAGTGATGCATACAGGAGCAGGTTCCAATATAATGGAAATGGCGAAAAACTAGGATTACTTCCATCTTTCATACCAAGTGAACAGCACCTATATGTCAATAGTAGGCAAGATAGCGGTAAGTATAGTGCATAAAGCAACTATGTGTGGAACCGAATGGTTTAGCACTGATTCGCATTTCAAACATTCAATAGTAGGTCGGCAATGCCTATTATGGCCAAATCGGAGGCAGTGTTTCAGTTTCGTCGTCATTACTGAGAGCATTTACTTAGAACCCCAGCAGAGGAAAATATTTCCATAAGATTGTGTAGATTGATAAATGAATTGGTGGTGAATCGATCATCGACCCTAGTGACTAGAATGGCAGTACAGGTTCATAAAAGACTGAAGAACATCAGTCGATTGAATTTTACTGGTGGTAGTTTGGAACAGGAGAGAACAGAACCTTCACAGAATGTTTCATATAAGGCTGGTTCAAATCATCAGTCTGAGAGGTTTTCTCATAATAATAAGATGTTGCATACTCAATGCGAAGAAGGTAACAATATAGGAAAAGAATATATGAATGTGTGTCTGATTGAAGATACGACACTGTTTTACATGGAACTTGGTTGGAGTGTGGTTGTTCCATATAGCAATGTAAGCAGGCTGATAATGTTCGCTTGGTTGACGATATAGTGTTTTCAGTAGATAGAAGATTCAGTTGTCTTTTCTGTATTTCTGAATTTGTAGGCGCCTATAACATGGCGAAATTGTAAATCTGGTTGATCAGGAATTTCGTTCCTTATCCGTCCCATCAAATCTGGATCAATGACGTTTTAGTGTACATATAGAAAAAAACAATTCGTGCAATAGAAGCTATATTTCAAGAATTTCATAAGAATATTATTTCCGCTCTACCCTAAACGTCCATCATCCTTAGGACTTTCTAGACTTCATTCCTAGGACTTAGGATTTGTGTTAATTTAATACATATTCTGTAATAATAGCAGAAGAATGGCTAAGATGTCAAATCTTGAGGTTTTGATGTAATTACCTAAACAATTTAAAATATTTTAGCTGTCCATAGATGTCTAAAATTCGAGTTCATTAAAATGTTGATAATGTGAAAAACTTTAACCTAATTAGTTTATTTCGATATGCCAAAGTTTGACTATATATTATCTCATATAGTTGATGGTCTCTTTAGTGAATAAATCATATATGATATTTTTTGCCTATAGTAAAGAAAGATATCCGCAGGAGATTAAAAGAGTTGAGTACATAAAATAGCAACATGCTTTAATAATGTATGTTTATTTTTTCTATTTTTCTCAGGTAACTTCATCTTATGCAGGTAAGCTTATATTAAATTATTTGCTATGAACTAATATATGTAACAATGTAAACTAGTGACAGTGTTTTAGTAACTTATATCAATTTTTTGTTTACCATTTTTTAATTCTAAACTCTTAATATAACCGTCAGCTTGTCTTTGTATTTTATTGCAATTTGGTTTTATTCAATTTCTACTGTATTTGACACCTTAAAATCACTGCACTTTCACTTCATAAATAACCAAATATACAGTGCATATTACATATCATATATCTAATGTGGATACTTTTCTAATCACATGATTATAAATATTATAATGAATTGAATATTATATAAATTCAGGTATAAACTTTTTTAATGAAACGAAAGCAACCTGTTTGTTCTATTTTCTGATAAGATAATTTCAGCTAACCAAACTAAAGTTCCTTGAACAACGCAATTAAACGTCATAATATTTTATCGTTACTGTTAATTTTCCCAGCTGATCAGATGCTCTTTCTCACAGATTATAATGACTATCATGACATGAAAGCTGGTGGATAATTGGAAGAGTGATAGAAACACATCACATTCGTCACAATGTAGCGTCAATTAAATGCTTCATAATAAAATAAAAGAATTATATAGACTGAACTTAATTACGACGACGTTTCAGTAAGGTTTCGTGGAAGACATGTAAATAACATAATATTTGATAACTCTGTTAAACACTGTACACTCTTGAGAGAGTATATTGAACGGATATATATTGAACAGTTGTAATATCACTCGCAGAATGTCGATGTCCATCAATAACTGATGCAAATACGTAATGAGGGTTTGAAACCCGTTCCCGAAGAAAGTATGAATGCCTTAAATAGCTCTTTCTTTTTTTAAAGAGAAAAGAAATATGAACTGTTTCATAAAGATTTATAGACTCGGAAGACATGTGTGGGGCTTAGAAGCAAAAGCTGCAATCTCCACTTCAGAAAATTTTACGTCAGAGACAAAAGAAAATGTATGGTTGTAAATATAATAGTATATGGGTACTTTTTCCTGTGGTTCCTACGCAAAAAACTACAAAATACACAAAGAATTAGGGCTTTACCTTTATTTACCTCCATTAGACACTTTAATGTATTTAACTCCATCAAAATCTCGGTTTCTCAAAATATGGAGATTGGAGCATTTGCTTCTAAGCCCCATAATGTTTATTATACTGTAAAGTTGATGAAAGTTATTGTAGTTTAAGTAATAATTGGATATAAGTAATAGGATACTTCTATGTAATATGGGTTTTCAAAGTTATGTAAATCTTGAAGGAGGATTAACTTATGCATATACAGAGAATTGACCACTGATCTTTATTTAAACCTCATAAAGAAGAAACTGAAATTATATTAAAATGTTGCAATATAAATTAAGTGTGTCCAATACATTTTCGCGACGATCAGGAAATTTCTAGTTAAACTGTTATATATGGTGTACCGCGACAAATGGAACCCAATTGGTAAAACAAAAATTCTGTAACCGAGCAAAATTCATATGAGGCTTTTGGAAATATTTCTATTTTTCGAAATACAAGTGCTCCGATATCGACACCAATATCGACTTTTTATAGTGCTAAATCAAATGAATATTTATTAACAAATCTTAAACGGTGTATGAAACAATGGGTACTAGAAATCAACAACATGACATGCCGAAGAATAGAACGGTTTTCTAATAGGCTGTATTTTACAGCTATAGCCACGGAAATTCTGAAGCTGCCTACCCAACCCAGCCTACCCATCGCTTCACTTTACATTAAATCAATAACATCGCCAGCTACAATAAATTAATTAGTAGTTCCAGAGTTCTAATGGCTGTCGTGAGTTCTCTTCGAGATTTTCGTCGTTATGTTGATTCTACCGATGAAATCTAGAAGTAATGTTGGAAAAGAGAGAACCTCGGGTTAGTATGCGTGGCAAAAAGCAGATGCAAATTAATGTGCGACACCGCTCAAAACAACAAAGGCTTCTTTCCATCACTCAGTCTTTGCTCCGTGGTCACCTTATTATAACACTCCTCCACAAACCCAAGTCAAATCCTCCTATAAATGTATTCTTCTGTAGCAGATATTTTTACAACACTTTTGAACTGGAAGTGTTCATGTTCGAAAACTGTGGATTTTGCTTCATATACACTGTCATCAAAAAACAAAATGAAAATTATATACAAGCTTGGGTCGCTCTCCTGGCAGTTAATAAGCTGTTGGTCCGCCTGTAGCTTTATGACATCCTGGATTTTAGCAGGCATACTTTCAATCAGGTAGCGGATGGTTTCCTGGGGAATTGCAGCCCAGTTTTCGAGGAGGGCTGAAATGATAAGAGATCGATGTGAACCGGTGTGGCCTAGCACGAAGTCGGTGTTCCAAAACATCGGATGTTCTATCGGATTCAAGTCAGGAATCCTCGCAGACCAATCCATTAATAAAACGTTCTTGTCCTCAAACTACTTCCCCAAGGTCTCTGCAGTACGAACGCGTGCTCAGTCGTGTTGAAAGACACAATCGTCATGGTCAAATTGATATTCACTTGTGGGCAACAGGAAATGTCAATGTAACCCAGTACCGTGACATTGCGATGTAAAGCAACAAGAGGGACCACGCAGGAGGAAAATGACCATACTGTGACCCCACCATCATCGAATTTCACAGTTAGCAATATACAAGCTAGTAGATGTCGTTCACCACTACCACACCCTACCATCGGATCACCATATTGAATACCGTGATTCATGACTCCAGTCAACACGTTTCCTTTGCTCTATGGCCCATTTTTATTCTCTTTACACCACGCGAGACGGCGTTTGGCATTTGCCTGTGTGATATGAGACTGTAGGGCAGCAGATTTGCCATAAAAGCCAAGTTTCCTCGCCTCGCGCAGGACAGTCATGGTGCTTTGAGTGCATCCTGACTCAGTTTGGAATTCCTATGTGATGGTAGTGATGGATGTTTGAAGATTACGCTGTACGACACTCTTTAACAATTGATGGAGCTCAGCGTAAGAGGTCGGCCTACATTCTCTTTGATTGTACACGTCCCTTCACTTTTCCACTTCTCTATAATATCGTAAAGAGTAGACCTAGGGTTTTTCAGGAGGGTAAACACCTGGCGCACAGACATCTCACATAAGCAGCACCCAACCACCTGACCACGTTGAAAGTCAGTGAGTTCCTCAGATCGTTCCCTGCTGCTGTCTCGTGCTGTCTGCTGAAGTATGAGAACGCTGACCATGTGTTCAATGAGGTAGATTCCACTACTGTGACACCCTATATGATACACACAACTTCGCGAGGTGTCCGGATACTTTTGATCATATAGTATATCTCGTACTTCTTCCGTATTTAATATAGGAAAGCATCCGAACTTTCTTCTTTCCCTTGCTACAATCCTTCTACTTTAACTTAATCTGGCCCCTTAGAGAAATCAAATTGGGGCGATTTTGAGCACCACGCTGGGCACCATGTGCAATGGCCAAATTTGTTTTAGTTCTCTGGGAGAATTCAAATGTAGAGTTATGCGCATTGTCCTGTTTTCTCGCAGAACACCTTAAGACTTGTGTTGTATGATCAATTTACTATGGTATTTTACTTGCAAAATAGGAATGGGGTATCGTCAGCTGTACTTTCAGAGTAAAAAAATACTTTACAGTCTAACGTTAATTCTATTCTGTTTTGCTGATAACTGTGATTTCAATAAGCGGCTACGAATAATAATGTACTTTATATTAAAGACTAAGAATTAATATCATTTATTTACAATGAGTATAGTTTAACATCATATACTTTTATTCTACGTATAATTTACTACTTAAATAAAATTACAGAACTTAACACAAATTTTTACTTCGCGTTTCTTTGTGAGAAATTTTTATTTAAACTTTTGTGATTGTATTTACCCTTGTTAACTTCTGTGTATCGTTTTGCGCGCCATCTTTGAATTAAATAGTTATTTTTTCATTCTTCGTCAACAGCTAGTCAAATATCTATCTTAAAAATATTTTTAAAAACATATTTCAATGGTAATGACAAAAAAATGAAAACATAATTTCTTTTACCCGAAAATTGGTGTCGTATCACGGTCCATGTTACCATAACTATTTTTGTCAACAGCATATCTCAATGCTTTAAAACTTGGGTTATTTGGACTATCCCATGCTTCAGATGTCATTACTTATTCAAATTTTGGGTTATTTTATTTCATATTTAATTTTACAAAACTTCTGTGAAACACTGTCACTTAAAATTGCGTCCACTTTGAACTTTCTTTAAATTTAGAGTACGTAGCTGGATAATTTAAATAGAATGTGTTTACCAAATCCCAATGCTTGTCTGCCTGTATGTTTATTAGTATTAGACTCAGATTGTCCCATAAGTAATGTACTATGTGCGATGACCTCTGCAATGCCGTTATCTGACTAGAGCATAGTGAAGTAGGCGGCACGTACCAAAGCTCAGTCATATAGGGTACTTGATTGTGTAGCAGTGTGCAGAAGGAGAAAGGTCTACTCCACGTTTTAGAAGTGTAGCTTGTGTTTGGTCATGACGGTGACGGAGGACCACATACGGTATGTCATGCTGTATGAATTTCACCAGGTACATCCAGCCAGCGCAGCGGCACAAAACATCAATTCCGTATATGGTGAGGGTGCTATGGATGTGCCAAAGTGCCACAGGTGGTTCCAGAGATTTCGGTCTGGGGACACCAACCTCACCGATAAGCCACGAGAAGAGAGAACAGTGCAGCTGGAGAACGATGCCCTGCGAGCAGCGGTGAAGAGAAATCCAATACGAACTGTAGAAGAGCTGATCATCGAACTCCATCTCAACCAATCGACGGTTTATCGTCATCTGCAAGACCTTGGATACGTGTCGAAACTTGGGAAACGTGTACCCCATGCGTTAACGCCTCAACAGAAGCAGCAGCGAGTTACCATCTGCAGTTCCCTGCTCACCCGCCACAGACATGAGCCGTTTCTGGACAGAATGGTGACAGGGGATAAAACGTTAGTCCTATACCATAACATTATTCACAAAAGGCCGCAGGGTATCTGAAGGGGGGCCGCAAGAACTATACCAAAACAGGATCTTTACCCCTGCAAAGTTGTGTTGAGCGTTTATTGGGATATCCGTGGGATAATCCATTTTGAGCTCGTAGGACGAACAGTGACCTAGCTCTTTACCTACAAAACCGGCGACTTCTTTCAGCGGGTGATTCAACAACTGTTTGACAGTTAGGAGAGTGTTGTAGAGTCCGATGGAGACTAGTTTCCTGTGTAAGGTTAGGGTTCCAAGTAAGTTATTGCTTTTTTTCTGGCGGGGCAAAAATACATTACATATGGGATAAGCTGTTATTAATTGATTTTTCGTACATGCATGGAAGGACTGACTGATTCTTCTAAACACTGCGAACACCTATACGATTAATAAAGTACTCCTTCTCAGAACTAATCTTCTACGTTGCCTGATTATTATCTGTTATTAACGTACCATGTGTGGTGAATATCTTCTTAGAGTTTCGCAAACGATTCTATGGTCCCATAAAGATTCCTATTGTTGCTAAGAAATTATGCCTGAATAGCCTACCTTCAGTATTCCTTGTCCTCTTCATTTATACCAATGTTACTTCATTGTCAAACTTACACGAAATATTCTTAATTGCATACAGTCTTTGAAATAATGCTGTTATCTTAATTTCTAATTATTCGCATTTGTAATTATTAAATGTCAGTTGTTGAGTTTCTATCCTTTGTGTCTCTCATTAAAACTCAACATTATTTCTCATTGCTGTGAATACATATTAGAATAATAAGACGAAGTATACGGTACATATTGATATAACATTATTGCGTCGCTTTACAACAAGATGTCGCGACATCAGCTTCAGTTCGACCTAATACTTTACCCCACATAAAGGCATCCTGTAAGCTTTCTTTTAAGTTTTTCTTTTCCTTTTAAATAAATTTGTAAGAACATTTTAAGGAAATTAATAAAACGATACCAAACTTACAGGATGCTATACTTAATAACAGGTTAAATATAAAAATGTAGTAGGGATATGTAAGTTTTATTTCGTTTTTTCGTGTTTAAATCAAAATACCGAACTCGCATCGCTTCGATTCCTTGAAAATATTACGTAGAGCACATTTCTATAAAGTTACATATTAGATAAAAGAATTAAATGCAATAATTGTAAGAAATTCGATTATGTTAATCATGTTAGATAATTATATTACGATAAATGTTATCATCATGAAATGCATTAAACGAAATTTAGAGGGGCCGCGGTGCCTCAATGGTTAGAGCGCTCACCTTTGACGCTTGGGGTCATACCATGTTGGATTTGGGTTCGTGGGTTTTCTCGCGGTTCTCCCGTTTCCTCCCACTTTCTTTATTCCATCAATCATCCCGTCGTCATCCATCCGGCATGAGCCAAACTTGCCTAAAAGCCTTAAAAATTAAATTCAAAAATTAAATTCATGTTGACAATTTATTTTTGCTAATAATGTATTAGATTAGAACGAAACTTTGAGAATAGTTTGCGTATATTTTGGTAATAATCGAACAAAATAAGGATCAAGCCTAGTGGTATGTGTTAATACTTAAGTTGTAAGGGATACGTTCAGCATTCTTCATTAAAGCCATTTCATGTAATGATTATCGCCATCAATGGATATACAGGTTGTTCATAAAGTCTGTCCATGTATACCAAACATTCAACAACACTAATAAAATAATGTATATCAACACATTTGTTTTTGTTTTTCTGCACGATCGCTAAATTTAGTAATAAAAATGTGTATACTTAGTGGTCAGTCGGGCCGTAAGCCTCTGCTAAAGTATATTACTTAAATAAATGTTCTTCCCTTTCCTATAAATGTTATTCTTCAAACACATCTTGCGTAATTAGCAGTGCTGGATTAAAAAAAAAATCTTATAGGGTGCAAAATTAAATTTTGCAGTCCTTTCCACACGCCCTTTCCATCGTTTGTTAGCCAAATAGCACGAACGGCCGACGCGGCCGTTATAACATTGTCTCGCATCACATAGTGTACATCCCTGGAATCTGTAGTGATATTGCTATAACTAACTTTAGTAAGGCAGTAGACCTGCCTATCTGACTTAAATCGCAGTTTTGAGTGGTAGGTTGTATGGAATAACATTAAAAAATGTCTTAGTGCGCCGCTATTAAAATTCTGAACATGTTTACGTCAAAATTTAATTTTAATATGCGATTTTACTTTCTTTGTTAGGAGCTTTCGTTTTTGTATTTTTAACAGTTTGCCGTCCCCTATACGTGCCGTCCGGGGCGCTTGCCCTTTTGTCTCCCCTAAATCCGGCACTGATTGTTAGAAAAATAAAATTCAGTTCAATTCAAGGTAGAACACGCGTCTGTTGGTGATTTTAAACCAATTCGTAAGGTAGATTGCTTTTCTTGCTACGGATTAAATAAATAAATACAATCGAAAAATAAACATTTAAAGGATGCTCAAGCCACCTCCAATATCTGAACAGAACAGAACAGAAAAGGGGTGGATAAGCAGGGCCCCCGAAAGACCCGCCCTGCTGAGTGACCTCTCTCCAACTTCTACCGAGGTCTCCGCATGCAATTAGTAAGGATACTAAAAAGCAAGGATCTGAGGTATTCTAGAGGTTTCTATCCATAAGACATTTACCACTAAATCGGGAATAGTGAAAGAAGATGAAAAAAGACAATAGAAAAGGGGCAAAAGAGCTTTGATAGACAACAGCGAAGCGAGGACCTAGTGCCAGTTGTAGTCATGCCAGGTTGAATGGGGCAGGTTGCTGGAAGCTGAGGAAACCGTGGGCGGAGTGGAGCTTCGTGATTGTACCCGTGCACTTACAGCACAGCCATATGGGACCTCGATGTGAAGCTTGCGGAACTTCAACCAAGCTGCGAAGTGGCTGATCGCGGCCGTTGAAGGGAAACCTTGCGCAGCGATGTACCTGATGCCAAAAGCAACCACGTCAGATGGCTGGGTGAAGCAGTCAAAGCGGGCCGGTGGACACCGCGGTAGCAACAGTACGGGGTGGCATGCATACTGCCAGATTTTGGCTTCCCACATACAAAATCGGGGAGTATGCATGCCACCCCGGCCTACTGCTACCGCGGCTTCCATGGGCCAGCTTCATCCTGCCTCCACTGCTGTCTGCACCCGTCAAAGATACCTGAACTTTTCTTATTTTATAAATTCCAAGGCAGCGCATTCCTCTTTGCTTAACAACTCCTTGGAATGATATTAACCGTGCTCTTTCTCCTTTCCCGTGGTGTATATTTGAAAACAACTGTGAATGAAGCGATTGATTTGTTCACTGATAAAAGCTTTGTAAACTTTATTTTGTATGAGCCATTTTTTTTAATAACTTTGACTTCGGCCTGTCACAATTGTGAATGCGATGCTAGTTAAAATTCACATCAATGTTCCAGCCGGGATTCGAACCCGGGGCCTTTCAGTCGCTGACTTAGCGCCCCAATTTATTTCGCTGATGTCATACATTCTACCTATAAGTACTTTGTTTCTACACTTTTATAATTTTTTCTCACCCTATCCGGACTCTGCTCGACGTATCTTTCTACCTGATAGTACCCTACATACCTATCTGCCCTTGATATTTTTTTTTGAAAAATATTTATGACCTTCTGTCCTTGCTACTCTCTGATGCTATCCAATTTCTGTCCAATAACACAGAGCTTGATGTCATCTATCTAGATTTAAGTAAAGCTTTTGATACAATTGGTTGTATTCTTCGTTTTTATAAATTAACTCACGATTTAATATCCATAGTAACTTCCTTTCATTATTGCGAGACTATCTCACTGGCCACGAAGAACGTGCTGTTCTATCTAGATCCTCTTCTAATTTTGTTCCCTTTCGATCTGGTGTACCTCAAGGTAGTGTTTTGGGCCCCGCTCCTTTTCCTTCAATATATGGGCGATCATCCATCTTATCTCTACTGATCTGAAACCAAAATGCTCCTTTTTGGCACATGACTGTAAATTATTTCAAGAAATAAGATCATTGCAGAATGTTGCTGATCTACAAACTTCCGTGTCTGGTTTCTTGGACTGGTGTAACGCGTGTCACTTGAAAATGAATACCCCAAAATTTTACTTTTCTTACATATTTCTTTTAAAAAAGAATCAAATCCCATCTGCTTATTTCATTGAAAACCATCTAATAGCTAAAGTTTCTTCTCGAAAGGACCTTGGAGTGTTTTTGACAAAATACTTGTGTTTGCTGATCACGTTACCTCTATAACTATGTGCTTACTGGATCTTCTCTTAGGTTTGTAGAAGTTAAGGATGTTCATTCATTTAATATATTCTATAAAATCTTCATCGAACCTTAAATTGAATATGGCCCCCCAATTTTTAACATGGCTAGTATTTCTAATGTATCACAAATTGATTCTGTTTTGAATTTTCCTTGCCATAGTCAAACGAAGAAAACCATTAGTACTACTTGCTGTGTTATGTGTCGTTCTAGAATTTAATTTCATGTTAATTAGTTTGTTGTAACGTTATTTAGTTTCAGTGTACAATGACAATTCCTGCTGTATCTGGAACTTAATAAATAAATACTGACTTTAATTTTTTAAATTGATACAGTCATTAGAATTTCAGTATTTCCTGTCGAACGAGTTGCGTAAATATTTAACAAAATTACCTTAATTAGCAGTTTGAAGTGTAGAATAAAGAAATGTTGCTCCCATACGCATATTGTCACTGATATTATAAGCTTGGAGTAGCGAGAGTAAATCGAAGAATTTAATTTTAAAAAAAGAAAATACAGATTTTAATATTGACTATATCACGAATTTCACCAGCATCTTGTTCATCCATGATTTTCTTGTTTTTTCATAATCCTTTGGTTTTCTGATTGGCGTTTCTTCTTGCAAGGAAGCTTCTGATATTTTTTAGTGAATATCAGTGTTGTCAGGTGGAGGGAAATTTCCCTGCAAACAAAAAAATCTGGGTGACATGAAAGGGGAAAAATTGGTAAATTTTGTTGAATCTTTTTGACACATTTGATATTTTACTTGTCAGTAATTTTGAAAATAAACTTAGGAAACTGGAAATTTTTCAGTATTTTGAGGGAAATATTGGGACCGAAACCTGGCAATACTGGTGAAGATTACAATACAATTGAAATTTTAATTTCCCTTATGTGGTTCAACTCACTTTTCAGAGAGACTCAGAAAACGAAACTTAATATTTAGAAAAGCAGTTTTTCTTTGAGAACAAGTCTCAAACAACAAACAGTAAGTCTCTGTCGCTTTAAAAAAACTGACTTTGACCACTGTTGATACTTTATCCTTCAATTGTAATTGGCATGTGTAAATATTCAGATTTTGATTTGTACCTGTTAGAAGCATACGTTTAGTTTCATTGCAATATTTTTGTCAACTTATTTTTTTCTTTTCAGCTCCTGCAAAATCAGACGCACCAGCAACAGCTAAAAAGGGAAATGTCGCCAGAGCCAAGTCTGTTGCTATATCTAACAGGAAGTAGTAAGAAGAAGAAATAACGTTTCACTCAGAAAAAAATGTGTGAAAAGTGGGTCGTACTTTTTGAGACAATAAATCTCAAATATGTAATGGAAAACATTAGCAAATAAAAAAAGATTTTATTGAATATGTATAATGTATATTTTGTAATAACGTTATTTGTCCACTTAACATATTACACGATCAAAACACTCAAACACGTGGTTGAAATCGTAGTATCATATTGAAAAAAAAATTGAATGAATATAATGAACAGTACTATAAGTATATAGAAGACAGAAAATCTGTCTCTCAATTTCCTTGCGTTACTGATTGCAATCAACTATCTTCCTATGTTCTCTTTTGTAGCACGTGTTTTGAGGGGGAGGGGAACTCCTGTTGTATACAGAATGATAGCCTTGTATCCAAAGCACTAATTAAGCTCTTATTTAAATTTGAAATAGAATCAATCTTTAAAACAAAATGTGTTAACTGGTTAACTTAAGAATAATTGCTACACGAAACAATTGTAAGGTTCTAAAGCTGTGTCCAGTTAATCTATTCAAAGCTCTAAATTCTCTGATATGTTATAGGGCTGATCGCCACATAATTACAATTTTGTACCTCAATGACTGGCAACTAAAAGGTATAGTTTAATATAAGCACAAAATGTACTACAAACGTTCTATTGGAATCCAACATAAGTTTCCACTATAATCATATCTGCACTTCGGAGTTAAACTACACTATGACACTTTTCGCTAATCTCGAGCTGAGTTTATAGGTTTGACGACCAGGTCCGAAACTTGACCCGATTGACTCCCTGGCCCGATCTGATTTTGTAACACAGGAACTCGATGATAGAATCTTGTCACAGTCTTGATTCAATTTAATCCTGATCTTGCCCCTTTGTCTTGAAACATTCAATATTTTTTTTATTAGATTCCTTGAGAAATATACGGCTGGCCAGATCACCTGTTGCCGGGTGCTCTCATACCTCAAATATTGTTTAATATTTTTATTTGAGTAGATATCTATGATATAAAATCATTTTTTTATTATCCGACAAAAACTTAGGCCAGGAGAAATTGTTAAAAATGACTCTTTTCCATAGATTTTGTCTATTTCACATAAATACGTCGATTGAGAAAAAGCTTTGTAATTTTCTTATTTTCCAATCAATTTGGCTCAATTTAGTGCCAAATAAAATCTAAAAATTTTCTCAATTAAAATAAACTACACATATGGTGCAGGGTGTCCCAAAAATGCATCTTTGCTATTTTTATTGCCGTAAGTTTGATGAGCCATAGGTTGCAAAGAACAAATTATACATGAATAATATTTCCTTTTGTAGATTGATCTAATTAAGTACTTGTGATATTATAAAAAAATAAGCACATTTTTTTTGTGGTTATCAAATAAACAATTCATTTGTTATCGCATTCATTTCGTCGACAGCTACGTTTCGTCTAAAACTCATTTTGTCGACAGGTACGTTTCCCACAGTATTAATTTTGTCAATATGTAAGTACGTACATCAACAGCTCAAATTTTGGACTATTCATTTTACCTACAGCTAACTTACGTTACGGGTTTGTAACGGGAAATTACATTTATATTTTTTTACAAGTATATGCAAAATAAAGAGACCTGTATTTTTTTTTGTTTCCCAAAAAAACATTTTTGTGAAGAGTTACGGGTTAATGAAAAAGTTGGGAAGGTCATCTACTGGCATCTATTATAAAAATCCCTTTCGGTAGGCCTACAGGCTGAGGTAGATTTCGAAGTTTCGCTGGGAGCCGGGGCTTGCAGCTCAACTTCAGTGCTTTTGAGAGGATGCGCCTCCTTTATCTTAACCAAAATCTCCCTGCAGCACTACACCACCACGGAGTACATCTTCACCCTCCCACGGTTGACTGCGCCCCCAAAGGGAAGATTTGCCCCATTTATTGTAACCTACTCTTGGTCATACACCTTCATTGAAAATTTCGTTTCTCTACCTTCAATGATTTGGAAATTGTGTTTTTGGGGCGGCCATTTTGGATCCAAGTTGACGACTTTTTGAAAGTTTTCTTATTTTGTCGTGACCTACTTGTGATAGTACAACTTCAAGTAAAATTTCATTTATCCAGCTCAAACGGTGTGCAAAATGGGATTTTGGGCTGTCATTTTGGATCCAAGATGGCGACTTTTCCCAAATGTTGTGATATTTCCCTAAGCTACTCGTCATAATGCACCTTTATGCCAAATTTCGTATCTGTAGCTCAAACGGTGTGGAGAATGGATTTTTAGGTCCGTCATTTTGGATCCAAGATGGTGTCTTTGAACTCATTAGGTAACATTTTCATAATCAAAAAGTGATGTTGTACCTTTATTCGGTTTAGGCTGTGTATTCTATACAACAATGGGTTCGGCGGCCATTTTGGATCCAAGATGGCGACCTATTTTGCTCGTTAACGAACTTAACCGAGCTATTAAGCCTAGAAACAACATATAAAAATTTGGTTCAAATATCTTCAAAATTATGGCCGCTAGCGTGTTAATATATATAAATATACACTTTCATATCGTACCGATCTCAATAGGTATATTTTCTTCGAAATCTACCTAAAAATGAATGTTCTTTTCAAAAGTCCATTTCTCAGAGACTACTTTACGGATTTGCATGAAATAAAAAACATTATATTTGTTTCATGTTATATTTTAACTTGTCTAAAAATCATTACTTCTGATTAGCTATTTTATCTATAACTGTAATATTGCCAAATTTAATCCCAGATTTCCGATTTTTGATAATTTTTAGCTTGGGTCCTGTTAGTCATATTTAGGTGCTGTTTTTTTACGTATGGTAGATATTGCAGGGTTTAAGAAGGACCTTATCCTAGTTTTTCCTTAAAGGGAATAGTTTGGGCCCTGCGGGGCTCTCAATTGTTGAAAAACTGCCAAAGAGCCATTTATGGACGCCATTTTCTAAAAAAACAAAACAAGTTTTACAATTCTGAAATCTTTGGAGTAGAAGCAGAAACACCTGAACGTTAATGCCCCTTTTCCGTTTCTTCGGCCCAGGTCTAGATGTACTGTTTTTTGCTCCCAAAAATGTGTAACGGTTATTTATTTCTTGTGTATTTATACAATTAGCTTTTGTCATTTATGATTTAATTACTTATCGATAGTTAACATGTGAATGTTTTAGTTATTTTTCTTAGTGAATTGAAAAGTTAAATACATCTTATATACAGGGTGGTTCTCAATTTTCGTACCACAGTAGCACACAAACGTTGAAACTGCGTGAATTAAACATTAGTACCGAAACGTTATGTTAACGTTGTAAATGTACCGAGATTCGATCTTGAATAATGGTTGAGAAGAAACGGGTTTAGCTGGCCATAACAGAGCTTAAATGCTGTCTATTGGTATCCACACGTTTATTTTATCGGTTCCTTTTATCACGATATACGGTGTTAATTTTCAAACAGTAAATAATCCGAGCGACTGCTGTGGGGTTCGAACACAAGAATGTTCTGCAATTCTCGTTGGTAGCTCGACGCGTTGACCACTTATCCAAGAATCCATCTCCAGAGGACACTACTCTTTTACAGTATTGTTGAAATTAAATGTTCGTTGAAATATAGTTTTAAATTAAACGTGTTTTCAACATGATAAATAGTCATTTTCATTGTATTTGCTTTTAATTTTAATGTTTAAGCAATTAAATTAGAAATACAAGTGTGAAACGAAATTTAGAACATAGTATGAATGATAGTTAAAAGTACGTCACATTAACGTCTTATCAACGATATTCTATCTTCGTTGACTTTGAAATATGGTTCTGAAACGTTCAAATGTTGTTTAAAATTCAATCTGTTTTCAACGTGCACAGGAGAACACCAAAATTAGTTTGTGTCATTCAATTCGTTTTTAATTATGTTATTTGACATAAAATTAGTAAAAAATGCATTAATCAAAATCTATTATACCATAGTTGAAAATAACATATTGAATACACGTTGTATTAACGTCTTATCAACGCAATGACGTCTTTGTTGAAATATGATTTAAAATAAACGTATTGTTCTTCCTTCGATAACGGTTAATCAACGAAATGAACCCAAAATCAATGTTGAAAATACATATTTGTGCTACTGGGATACCAGGTCATTTAATTCGGCTCCTATTGCACATATAACTTTCAAACAAAAAAATGTACACACCAAGGTGCATATGCGGAATCAGATGATGGTGTTGCTGAAACCAGATTGCGTCACGGGAATACCTTTACGGGTGGGCAACTTCAAAATTATAAATATAAACCGAGGTTGATTTTTCTCCCTTTGCAATAAGCGCTAAATTTTGAACAACTTTGAGAGGAAACACGTCTTGATATATTTTACCGTTTGGCAGTTAGAAGAGCTACTTTAGTAGGTTAACTTTGCCTACCAGTAGTAATTCGCTTTATAAGCGCGACTTTTGATTAGTGGTTTTCGATCTTTTGATTTCGTCCAATCAGGTTTAAGTTTTAGTAGTTATCTTAAGTTGTCTTTTGCGTTTCTTAGCATCAACAAATTGGTCTCCATATCTTATCCTATTACGTATAGAATGTGTAAATATCTTGTACACATGATTTTCTATGTACCGGGTTTCTTCTGCTCGCTTTGGTATGGTTCATATATATATACCTTTTTCATCAGGATGATACGAAAGCTGCTCACACCTGAAATACAATTGTGTCTTAGCACCCATATTTGTATAATCGTGAATCGAACGATTATTCAGAATAAAAATAATGCATATATTCGAAGTCAAGCGTATACATCTTAATCTAAGCGGAGTAATAAATCAATCAATCGAATAATGTATCACATCTTAATCTTAACGTATATTTCTCTATTACTTACATAGTAATGGCGCAGTGAGTGTAGTGTTTTTTTTCAGGTTGTCAGTGTAGTGCTTTCTTCACAGTGAGTGTTTCTGTGTACAAAGTCAAACAAGGCTAATAGTAGAGAATACTTTAGAAAAGTGTGATCCTAGGTTCATGAACATCAGCATATACATTGAGCAATTTGAAAGCCATTGCGAAGCTTAGAACATTATGCCTGTAAAAGGAGTAGCCTTGTTCCTTGCTAACACAAGCCATGAACTATTTGCACCGCTTAGAGATCCATGAGCCCCTGCAAAATTGCAAGAGCTATCGTTTGACAGAATGCAAGTCACACTTAGGCAACAGTTTGCTTGTAAAGAAACATACTCGTAATTGTCGAGCAATATTGTTTTCGTACACATCGACGATCCGAATTTCAATCTGCATTTGAGTTCATGAGGTCATTACGCAGACAGGCAATGCGTTGTGATTTTGGCACGAATCTTGACGACATGTTGAGGGACGAAATGGTCGTTGGTGTTTTCAGGGAATATGTCCTCAGATGTCTAATGTCGAACGAAACATTAACATTGCAAAGTACAATAGATATTATTCTCGAAGAACAAGTTGAAAAGGACTTGAGATTCTTCTATAAGCTAAAACCAGGATATACTAGAGAAATTAATATAGATGTGATCCAGAATGAACCTAGGAATCAAGGAACAGCTAATAATAAACCATCGTGAAAGTAGAAAACAATATGTTTCCGTTGTGGAGGTGTTCACGAGGATCCATCGTACTACAAGAGTTGTTTCGAGTTGAAACTAAAGTGTTTTCGGTGTGGAAAAATCGGACATATTTCATGTATCTGTCAGGCTAAAGCAAAGCCTAGTAGAGAAAAAAAACGACACCTACAGAGCCAGAAGATCAACGGTAAACGTTCCATATGTAGAACTTTGTTCTAACACGGGAGACGGATTCAGATCAATCAAAGGAAAAAATAACGAAACAGACAAGGTTTTTAAATGATATTCTCTGTTATAATATCGTGTTTCTTCTGCTCGCTTTGGTATGGTTCATATATATACCTTTTTCATCAGGATGGTATTACGTAGATGATACGAAAGCTATTCACACCTGAAATACAATTGAGTCTTAGCTCCCATAATTTGTATAACGGTGGATGGATCGATTATTCAGAATAAAAATAATGCATATATTCGAAATCAAGCGTAAATATCTTAATCTAAGCGGAGTAATACATCAATCAATCGATTAATGTATCACATCTTAATCTTAACGTATATTTCTCTATTACGTACATAGTAGAATTGTTTGAAATTCCCTTTTGTCACCATATGTCATGTTTACCGTGTACAAATGCTCGAAATATGCATAAACGATTTCTTCTCCTTTACATGCTTTTGGCATATATTCGGAAGCACTTTCATACAGACACATGCGACACTCTGTATTCTCTGAAAAACTAATGGTGATAGAGAAATTCTGGTATCAGATTCGTATTCAGCATGGTGAATTACCAGGGAATTGCATAGTTTCTTTCCAGAAATACTGTAGAACCGTTATGAATTGCTTCTTTTGATATTTATATTTCACATATATCGTTAATTATGGAACACACTATATTTATATATATAAAAAAACACTCCTGATGGCGAAAGTCTGTTTTCAGATTTGAATTTAGGACGGCGAAATACTACAAAATTAAACATTTTTATCCCATAAATAGAATTCTTGCAAAACCGCCGTTTCAATTTAGTACTGATCGATGTAGTGCAAGCCCAAATATGATTCATATTATTTATAGTTACATTATTAACAGAGGAGAATATTTATATTGAAATTATTTATTTGTGATTTTTGGAAATATACTTCTCTGCTTAAATAATTATAAACGATACTTTAGAATTAACTTGAAATTGATAATTTTATGGAATTGTACTATATAAGTAATGCTAACAATCTTTTGGAAAATACACAGACCAGAGAGAAATCTGGTAGCAACATTTGTAAAAAGACATATCATTTTTATACATGTAACCTGTAATTTAAGGTAGTGATTAAAAATAATGACTGAATAGCAGCTTCTTGTTGCTTTGTGTAGCTTATTTCTAATAAATCAAAATATAATACGCTTAATCATGCCAAACTTTAAAGATTGACACACTGCGACGTCGTATTTTTGCTCTATTAGGCGGGAGAGGGGTGAACCCCTGGTCCTTTTCACCCCTGAAAGATGCATAGTTCATTGTAACAATGTATAAACCCGAAAAGAATAAATATTCTGCTTTGGCTCCGAACCAGACCGACTTCCACATTTAAAATATCGTCTTTTAAATAAGATAAGTAAACTTTTAGACCTGACAGAGAGGAATGAGGGAAGCTGCCACACATTTTGGTCTACAAGCTATTGTGGAATAATTAAGAGGAACAGAACAGCAAAATATTTCAGATTTATATAATTGTGATATTATTCATTGCAGTTTATGTACAGACACGAAGGATATGTAAGCCTTTAAATTGACATACACGCATCTTACTCCACACATCAGTGCAATTTACCTAGTTATTTGGGGAAAGGTGCCTAATAGAGTATGATTAAGATATATGGCGATGGTAATGGAATTAGAAGAACAAACCCTGCGGTTTCATTATGTTTAATATGACTAAAATATATAAACAATAATGAAAGTATTTGGACCACTTCTGAATATATTTGTCACAATATCGTCACCTAGACGACATTTGCTTGAAAGCGCAAGTTTCTGTGCCTTATATGATAGGTAAATATATACCAATTTAAAGCAGTAATGTCTTTAGGTTTCGTGTGAAAGAAGAAAATAGCTCTTTCACATATGATTCATTCTATTTAACATATAA
>JAGDQP010020933.1:22181-32487 GCA_022664845.1 Lepisma saccharinum | reverse complement strand
TTTTGTTTTTTTGAAAGAAATTTGGCGACGATGGAAGAAAAAGCGTGGCATGGCGCGTGGAAAAGTTGTGGTAAAAGAGGGAGAGAAGGATTCGTGCTTTGCTGGTAGTGGAATGGGGCGAGGGTGCTAAGGTATTTCGGCTACTATATCTTTCTCACAACCAAAGGCCAGCAGAATTTTTACATTATGTTTAAGTGCAGCTACGAATCTAATTGTCACAGAACAATGAATGAAAACTTGCCGGGATTGTAACAGAGCAAAATAAATAAATAATAATAAAAAGGGTTATCGTAACTGTGTAAATATATAGGAAATCGGATGATAAAAGGGAAATTTTTGATTCTCGAACACTCAAGAAACAGAACAATATAGATTCAGAATAGCCCTTTAAATAAAATGTTTTCTTATTTGGTTCACTAAACAGGTTATAATTCTAGGAGGCAACTTTATGAACCCTTGTTATAATCGCCAAAAACCAAAGGAAAATCGGCATACAGCTCGGAACCTACGAAAATACAAAGGAGAAATTGGTAAAAACATTTTTTCAATACACTTTCACCTTTTTTTCCCAGTCCATTGAACTTTTATAAGACTTTTCCTTTGGATTACAATAAAAGTTTATTCATGAAGTACCTTAAACACCTGGTGCGGTAAGATGAAAGATTTTTGCTGGTAGTTTATGAGAGAGGCGGTAATGCCAGCAACGCTGAGTGTATATTAATTATAACATGTGTCGTTTTTGTTATAACCCTATACATAATTCACAGCCATATTTATGACACTATTGGATGAGGCCTCTCCCGGAGGGAGGAGTTGGTCTACCGCTGACCAGGTGTGTTGGGAGGGGAGAGCCAAAATAATACTCAATTGTGATTTCCACTGTCTTTTATTCACAGCCGCGCCCCAACCGCATCACGATGCTGAATGGGCACCGTTTCAGAGCCTCTCGCTTTCGAAAAAAAGTCCTTTGGCAGAGTCGGGAATCCAACCCGTGACCCCACTACTAGCAGTCAGCGACGGTAACCACTAGACCAGCAGGGCGGTCCATATATACTCACTTCGCTTCAGTGGGGGCGCTCCCCCAGACCCCCGGCGGTGGCTACTCCCCCGAACTTGGAGGTTTAGTGAGCTGCGCCTCAGGGTGCAAATCTGCCCCAACCCATCCCGAGGGGCTGCGCCCCCATAGGGGAGGTTTGTCCCGTTTATTGTAACCTACTAGTGATGGTACATCTCCATACCAAATTTCGTTCCTCCAGCTTCAGTGGTTTGGAAAATGGCTTTTTGGGCGGCCATTTTTTAATAAAGATAGCGACCTTTTAACGTTTTCTTATATTGTTGTGACCTACTCGTGATGGTACACCTCCATACAAAATTTCAGTTCTTTAGCTCGATGTAGAAATAGTTTGAATCCAAGATGGCGACCTTTTCAAAATGTTTTACTATTTTCCTAAACTACTCTTGATTCTTTATGTCAAATATCGTATCTCTAGCTCAAACGGTATGAAAAATGGATTTTTGAGGTTAGCCATTTTGGATCCAAGGTGGCGTCTATGAAGACATTTTGTAATATTTTCGTAACCTACTAGTGATGATGTAACAAATTTAGTGTTTCTAGATGCAGTGGTTTAGGTTATGCACTGTACACAACATTAATACAATAGGTTTGGCGGCCAATTTAGATACAAGATGGCGACTTTTTAAACGTTCTTACATTGTCGTTACCTACTCGTGATGGTACATTTTCATAGTACCTTGATTTCTCTAGCTCGAACAGTGTGAAAAAATTAAATTTAAAATGGCGACTTTTTCAATATTTTGTAATATTGTCGTAACTTACTAGTGATGATGTACCGCCATACTAAATTTAGTTTCTCTAGCTCCAGCCCTTTAGACTATGCACTGTATACAATAGGTTTGGCTGCCATTTTGGATCCAAGATGGCGACTTTTCCAAAAAGGTTGTAGTATTTTCCTAAACTACTCTTGATGATACACCTTTATGCCAAATTTAATTTCTCTAGCTCAAACGGTGCGGAAAATGGATTTTTGGGGCCCGCCATTTTACATCCAAAATGATGGTGTTCTTTTAAATTTCGAAATATTTTTGTAACCTATTCTTTATAATACATATTCATACCAAATTTCGTGTTTCTAGCTCCAGCGATTTAGGCTATCCACTCTATACAACAATAGGTTTGACGGGCACTTAGGATCCAAGATAGCGACTTTTTCAAAATTTAGGATTTGGTGTTTCTGGCTCCAAATTTGGCCTGGGAATTTTGATCAGTGAGTGAACAGTCAGTCAGTGAATCAGACCATGGGGTTTTATATAATATAGTACTCGTTTTATTTCGCTGGGATCGCGGCCCCGAGACCCTGACGGTGACTGCGGCCCAGAATTTGGGGCTTCTGGCTACGGACCCCCTGTATTTTTTTTATCGCAACGTTAGCTCCAGTGGTTCGCGCTATGCATTGCTTACATATATACGTTTGGTAGCCATATGGGCTTCAAGATGGCTGCACATTTAATATGTAAAATCAACCGCATTTAATATGTTTTGTGTTTTGGGGAACGCCAATACTTGTGCTGGTTTCCAATCAGATGGGAAAGTATCAGACATGTGGCTGAAATTGAACATATTAGTCATACTTTTAATAAAAAAGAATAGAAATTTGATTGGTACCTACAGCAGATGATTTTATTCTGTATAGAACTTTCTTAACTGTTTCAGGGCCAATACATTCAAAGGAAAAGTCATTTAGAGCATTTTGATGATTTACGTTATTTGTAAATGATAAGTTGTATTTGACTGAATTTGTAAGTTTTATGTTAGCGAAATGGTTGTTGAGATCATCTGGCGTGAATTTATTATTAGTTTCTTGCTTTATTCTTTTTCCTTTAATACCCAAAAAATTAAGCTTGTGCTACATTTCTTTTTAGTTTGTATCTCTATTAATTGCGCCGCAAAATTTTGTTTCGATTTTCTAACTAACGTGCATTTGTTTCGTAAGATACGAAATGTTTCGAAGTGGTTCTGTATATGTTCGCTGTTTCTTTTTCGGGCCCTTATGTACCTTCTGTAGGCAGCATCGCGTGCAGATCTGTTCGGTTACCGAAGAACATGGGAGACGGGAGACGCGTCTGGTGTTTGTTTAGTATTTTCGTTACTGAATCATTTAGAAATTGTAACTGGTCCTCTACTGATGGCCTATTATACATTACATTCCAGGGGATATTTGATACGCCAACGCTTAAGGCAGCGTCATTAATTTTAGAGAAGTCTCTGTAAGTTTTTAATTTATCATGGCGTGATATTCCCGGAATAGATAGTTGCCCGTGATGGAGAATATCCTGAATGTTATTTGTCAATATCAAGTCTAAGAGCGTCGCAGAAGTAGCTGTGTGGAAAGTGATATTTAAGAGACACAGAGACAGACCTAGACAGGATATGATATCACGAAAATTTTCGCTTTCTGTTTTGAAGATGTCATTTCCATATTCATATCGCCAAAGATAAGTTTATAAAACGTCAAAAACTGTGAGGTTTCATCTTCAAAGTTTCTGAAGTTAGCTTGGTGTTTCTAGCTCCAGTAGTTTGGCCTGGTAATTTTGATCAGTGACCACATTTTATATAATGTGGATAGTAAAAAAGGTAGAAAAAAAAAGGATTCTTATATTGGAGAATACTAAGACAGATGCACAGGAACTTCACAAACACAATAGAAAAGCGACAACGTCTCGCAAAAGCGTTTACATAGTAGGAGAGAAAATGGACAGAGCGGAGTGGTACGGGACTAATGTTAAGGAGATTGCCATATATATATGTTTGTGTTTATGTGTGTGTACATTCAATGTAGTTCTTTATGTAATCTGATTTTTAAGCAGTTTACTAAAGTCAAAAGGTCAAAAGTAAAATGGTCATAGTACGATGGTCAAAAGTAAAAATTTATCAAGAGATAATAAATCTGAAGCACTACTCAAAGTTTGAATTATAATACTATAATACTTGATCAAAGTTCGGATTTTACCTCGCACTTAAAAAAATAGGTCCCTCTGAACCTTAAGTTTACGATGACACTATTAGTAGCAGCATCCAAAACGTAATAAATTTAATTTGAAGCGGATTATTTTAAATTTCTGAATTCGAATTCTGGATTGCATTTTTAAAAAAAATCAATCTCACTGCATCACACCTGCTATAATACATCTTTCGAAACAATATCTACTTCTAACCCTTTTCTAATAATTTTAAGAAACTATCATGACTTTTGCATTACTTAATTTACCTATCGTTAGTTTGAACTTGATGAATATAATAAACGGGAAGATTGAAAGCGTTTGTCTTTATTACTTGTACATGTGCTAAACTAAGTACATTAAATTATGTATCGTTTTAATAGATTTCCATTGCGTAGGGAACTACTGATGACGATAGTACATACCTAACAACGTAACAGTTCCCACTGCTAAACCTCCACCTGGAAGAATTAAGAAAACATTGCATTAACAAAATATTTATAATAAAACAATTCATTCTCATTGATTTTGCCCATACATTTAAATTTCTTACAAATTATTTAACCCACTATTTCTGATCTATTATAATACACTATTACGAGGGCAAAACAAAAATAAATGCTGAATTCATTTAGCACCTTTAATACAAATAACCGTAATGAAAAAAAAAAAGACAGGCCTTTTATTTATTTAAACATCAACTTAAAAGAACTTTTCCGTTTGTGCAAGGATTAATTTATAAATAAAAATAATTTAGAATGTTAAGTATGCAGACTATCCTAAAAAACAGTTAAGTATTTGCATATACGATTACAACCAAAAGCATTGAAAAGGTGTACAAATCTAATTGAAAGACTTATTGATTTTTTTTTTTTCGTAGTAGGCCTATGTTAAGCAATGTAGGGTCATACGGGGTAAGTGTGAAACGGGTTAAGTATGATCAGAGGCCATAAAACTTTGCTGAGATATGATAAAAATCTGAAACTATTGCTGTTACTTGGGAAGTACCGCAAACGATCCTATTTATCAATATAAGCTCCATACAATGATGCAATTTTCTAAAAAGAAGAAAATAAATTTGAAATAAAAATTGGACAACAACTTCAAATTTCAATAACACAATGAGATTAATTCCGAGGAAAATCGGAATTATCTCGTTTTGTAGCATAAAGCTAAGGCTTTCTCACAAGCATAAAACCTACATTATAGTGTATGTTGCTTGTGACTAATATCCCTGAACATACTTACCCCTCTATTTCACAGGTCTGGGAGTGTGATCACTAGAGCCCGGATTTGTATGTAATTACATATTGTAACTGGATGTAAGTAGACACAAAAAACTCGGAAATATACACGAATTAAGTGGTCAGAACCATTATGAATAAAGTTCATTTTACATATTTCTTACATATTTTAGTGGATTTCCTCTAGCAACTTTTTTTCTGCGGAATTTTCTTCGGCGTCGAGATTTTACAACGTTCTAAAACTGGAAAAGAGAAAGTAGGTCAGATAGTGTCTCTGCCCTCGAGTTTATGCTATTTTTGTGAAGGAGTAAATGCTTGGAAAATCACGTGACATTTCAATGAACGCTTCAGCTTTGAATGAAATGGAAAGGCCTATGGGTTTGGACCATGGAATTCCCGATTCTTTGTATTTATTTCAGTTTTCTTGAAACTATTTATTGGCAATTCATTATTTACCACTGCGTTGTTTGGAAGTAAAGAATATGCTTGCTAGTAATAACCACTCTTTCGAGAATTACATTTTTTCTCTTGGTGAAGTGACATTTTGACGGCATGGCTCCAGTTACATCGACGTTGGGGTCAAAACTAAAATCGTGGATCGCTGTGGATGATGCATTCACGACTGATGGAAAAATTGTTGTGTATACAGTGTGTGACAACAACAACAAAAAAGGATCTTCCATGAAATCGCAATTGGAACAACATGCGCGAAGTGCTCTCCACTTGCGTAATAAACAACAGAGATCAAGAAAGAAGCAAGTGCTTCTCACGAAGATTAATCAAGAGAGACCCACGAACAATGAATTTTTCAAGGACATGTGTAGTGCAATGGTAGCTGCTAATATTTCGTGGAACAAGCTTCAGATGGATGAATACCGGTCGTTCTTGGAAAAGTACTGTAAGAGACAAATTCCAGATGAATCGACATTGCGCAAGAACTATCTTAATGTTTGCTACGAAGAAAGCATAGATAAAGTTCGGTGTGAAATAGAAGAATCCTTTATATGGGTCGCCGTAGATGAAACTACGGACACATTAGGGTGCTATGTAGCTAATTTAATTGTAGAGAAACTAGATGTTACAACTTCATCAAAACCTTTTCTGATTTGTTCGAGACCATTAGAATGTACAGACCATCAAAACATAACTAGATTCGTAAATAGTGGACTGAAAGTGCTTTGGCCTCAGGCAATAAGACAGGAAAAGGTGTTAGTTTTGTATTCAGATGCGGCAGCACATATGCTAAAAGCGGCGAGATCATTGAAAGTGTTTTTTCCTAATTTAGTTCATTTCACATATCTTGCACACGGACTTGAACGTGTGGCCGAGAAAATAAGAAGCAATTTCCCCCTTGTAAATAGACTTACCTCTAGCACAAAAAAAAATGTGTTTGTGAAAGCTCCACATCGTGTTCATTGCTACAGGGAACATTTGTCGGATGTTCCTTTACCTCCTGAACCAGTTGTTACACGGAGGGGTACGTGGATAAAAGCTGTGTTTTTTACAGCAAGTATTTTACGCAAGTAAAGACTGTCGTTGATATGTTTTCTCCTGAGACAGCGATTTCAGTGCGTGAAGCTCAGGCTGCCTTCACTGACCCCAAAATTGCCTCCTCAATTGCATACATTGCAAGCAACTTCGGTTTTCTTTCTGGAAGTATCAAGGAACTGGAAACTTCTGGACTTTCCCTGCAGAACTCTCTGGATGTTATTGAAGATGCCAAAGAAAAAATCGCTAATACAGGAGAGGAGATCGGTGCAAAAGTATTAGAAAAATTGAAGAAAGTGTTAGAAAGAAATCTTGGATATGCCTTCTTTGCAATTGTGAGGAAGGTACTTAGTGGTGAAGAAGTAGAGATAGCCGGAGATATTTCCCCAGAGCATGTACCGCTGTTGAAATACGCCCTTGTAACTTCATGTGATGTGGAAATATCATTTTCAGCTTACAAAAACATTTTGTTCGTCAGGCGTCTTTCCATGACCTGCGAAAACATGGAAAAGTATATTGTGGTGCATTGTTTATCAAAGTAAGTTCCTGTTCAGTGGTGGTTTTCTTCAAACTGAAGGATAAACAATTATTTGAAATGTGGTATCCATTTTTTTTGAAATATACAACTGAAAATCTAATTTTGAATACTTTCTAAAATATCAACATTTTTGTATGAAATACTGGTGAGATCGTGTGTGACATGTAGTGTATTATACAAACAGCAGAGAAATGAAGTTTGTTTATATTCTAAGTGGGTGTTAGTGTGACATTCATTTTTAGAGCAGCATTTACACTGCTTGTAGAGCCTGTTTAGAAGACAACCTGATATTTCGGAGTGCAGGAAAGTGAATTATTTTTCATTTCTTTATATGTGAGCTTTTGAATTGTTTTAAATTAAGATTTTCAGTGGACTAAGCAGAAGAACACAATTTTGTGAAGCTTTTGTGTAAGGGGGAGGGGAGTACTTGCATAAGTACAAAAGCTTTGAAGTCAAAAAGTCAACGAATATTTTTTTGGTGTAAACAGCGAGGGTGCTGCGTTCTGGGCAGTCAGAAATTACGACGTAACTCAAGAGATCAGTTCTCTCTCCCTTCTAATATATCGCAAAGTATATGGGTAATTCCATGTCAATTCAACACAGAAAAGCAATATTTCCAACCCGACCCTCTCCGATTTCTTTCAAATTTGGTACATTCAATGATCCTGATAAGAGATGGAAAACTACCAATTTGCAGTGGGATATGACAATTATGAGAAAAGATACAGCAGGTCTGCAAACTTTGGACATTGTGTGAAATTTAAACATGTTTGTCTCGAGATTGATGACTATAATTTTGGTTGTAATCCCGATGCAGCAATGAAATTTATATAATTGAAAAGCTTGAGTAGAGCTTTAAATTGATATGCGACATGTCCTGTTTCAAAGAATTTTCACGTTCAAGGTGAAACTTGACCTTGATTTTTACTTTGACCTTGAATATCTCAAAACTTCAAAGAATCTTCAAATTCTTTGAAAAAAAAATATATTTCATTGCTCCAACATATTACTATAAGCATGACAATATCAAGATGGCACACCAAATGCATCATGCCGAAACAATTGTTTTTGTACATCACTGCACTATTAAAAAGCAGTACACAGCACTAGATATGAAACACCACTTATTGACATGTGCACGCCATAAGGAATGTTGTACAAAAAATATGGCTATATAATTGCAGTAATATTACAAACAAGGTACAGGGCAGCTCCATTGAAAAGGCAATAAAACGTGGTTACAACTCACCACACAAGTTCCAAAGTAAATTGTTAATGTTCGGCAGATCTGATGCAGGGAGATTGTAGGTCCTGCCAGTTGGTGTCACTGGATCTCTAGATTATAAAAATGAGTGTGACTATATTTGCGTGAGCATCACGCCAAAACGGCTTAACCGATTAGAATAATTTTACGCGCATGATCAGATATTGGAACGGTGTTGGAAGTTATCATATCAGTCACCATCTTGGATTCAAAATGGCCGCCCCAAAATAATTTTCCACGCCGTTTGAGCTAGATATACAAAATTTAATATATTATCGTGTGCATTATCAACATTAGTTTCAGAAAATATTAAAACGCTTTAAAAAAGTAGCCATCTTGGATCGCGATGACCGCTGCCAACATATGTTATTCACCCCTTACTAACGGGCTGGCAAATCAGGAAAACTCACCAAATTATGGGCGCAGCCCGTCACGAGAAAGCGAGTATTGGTGACAGTCCCGGTGACTGGTTTAAACATATGTTATTCACCCTGCACCAACGGGCGGGCAAATCAGCTAGCAAAAAATAAATGTTACCAACCAAGTGCAGATGATAATTCATACCAATTGCCATTACATTCAGATTGTCATTGTCATTGGATTAGATTTTAAAAAAGGATAGTAAACCTCGATTAGCTGTATACCGTATTTTGATAGGGCAGTGATGTAGAAAAACAATTTTTTCGGCATGATGCATTTGGTGTGCCATCTTGATATTTGTCATGCATATAGTAATATGTTGGAGCAATGAAATATTTTTTTTTCAAAGAATTTGAAGATGGAGTGTTTTCAGATATTCAAGGTCAGGTTTCACCTTGAACGTGAAAATTCTTAGAAACACGACATGTTGCATATCGATTTAAAGCTCTACTCATTAACTTTTCAATGATATAAGTTTCATTGCTGTATCGGGATTACAACCAAAATTATAGTCCTCTATCTCGAGACAAACATGTTTAAATTTCACACAATGTCCAAAGTTTGCAGACCTGTATCTTTCCTCATAATTGTGATATCTCTCTGCATATTGGTAGTTTTCCATCTCTTATCAGGATCACTGAATGCACCAAATTTGAACGAAATCGGAGGGGGTTGGGTTAAGTAGTGTGTTGAATTCACATGGAATTACCCATATGTGTAAATATCCCAGATGTAACATACTGCAGCTACCTTTTTATGAGCCTTATTTTAATGTAAGTTACAGATGTGAGATTTTATGAAAAAAAAAAAAAAAATCTCGAACCCATCCTCATCCCACTTTTAAACTCTGTAGCTACATCATTTAACATTAATATAAATTATTTCCTAGAATTTTTTGAAAATGTACTTTTTCAAAATTTGAAGGGGAAAAAATTCAACACAACCTTTATTTTGTTGCATATCATAGGGAAGGCATTAGGAGAGCCGCTATGACAATTTGAAATTATGACGGTTTGGGAATTTTACATACCCAAATTTTTCAAAACTGGTTGATATACATTGATAAATTTTTGCATTTTTCTTAGTTTATATTGGGACTACCTATGTACAAAATCTGAGATAGTGAGGTAATATCAGTGTGTTGATTTGACATCCATTTCCCAATATTTTACAATATTTTCCTTTTTCATTTCTTTCGTGCGGATTTACATAGGCTACCATCAAAGTAAATTTTTTTCTTAAGTGGCCGGAAACTGGTGCAGTGCTGAACGCGGATGCATGTGAATAGACCCTGAGACTTTCAGCTCGGCATCTCTTTAGTATACGTCGGACGTT